>CACVCL010030430.1:0-49343 GCA_902729485.2 Mus minutoides
TGGTAGATAGTAGACGTGTTACAATCTGAGACCAACAGCGTCAGTAGAAGCCTAACCACCTAGGCTTTCTTGTGGAAAGCCTGTGAAAGTCTCCCCTAGTCCCCAGTGATGATCTCTTTGAGAAGTGCCTGCTCAGAAGGGGGAAGGTCCATCCTTACCGAGATATTCCACATCATCTTGATGGCAAAGGGAAAGGCGGGAGCCCCTGGAGCCTGCTCCCCATCTGCTCCTTTCGGGACGACATCCGGGCCCTTTCCTAGAAGACCAAGGTGTTTGGCCTTTTCCAGGTGCTGGGGCAGCGTGGGCATGGTGGCTTCATACACGGCGGCATTGCAGCCCTTGCCAATGGCCTGCCCTATCAGATAATCCTCCAGACGGAAACCCTGCCAGCATCGTGTGTCCAGTGGGTCAGACACATGCTTGGTTTTCTGTGTAAAAATTGCCTGTGAGGGAAAAGAATGCAGTTATCTGGAAGGGGAGTGAGAATGGGGGAATGGGAGGGGCCTCCCACATAGCAAACACAAGGGGGGCAGGCACATCGAGGCAGGGTTCTCAAGCAGCCTGCTTCTGCCTCATTGTCTAAGACAGTCTTTCTCACACATCTCCTCTCTCTTTTTTTGGTGGGCCAGGGGGAGGTACTTTGAGACAGGGTTTCTCTGTATAGCCCTGGTTGTCCTGGAACTCACTCTGTAGACCAGGCTGGCCTTGATCTTAGAAATCCATCTGCCTCTGCCTCCCAAGTGCTGGGATTAAAGGAGTGTGTCACCATGCCTGGCCTGAGACCTTGTTTTTAACTAAACAAAATAAGACAACTAACTCGTATGGGCACTTTTTTCTTGTCATTATTCTTTGAACAGTCACATGGCATTTGTTCAGGTCTGTGTAAAGCCACGTTGGGCACTGTGAGTGATGTATGAACAACTGACAGTCCATAGGAGTCCATATAGAACCATCATCTTATTGACCTGGTTCCTATGTATTTGGATATCTGAACAGGACCTAGAATCCATCCCTTGTGGTCACTAGGAAACAGATGTGGCTTGTCCTGGAGCTTTGCCAGGCTGGGCTGTGCACGCCTACACTTGCTGGTTTCTGGAGTCCTGGGGCCTTACCTATGCTAGGCAAGTGTGGTCACTGAGCTCTACCCCTGCTCTGCATATCTATCTGGGCTTGCTCTGCAGCCACATCTCCCCGAGTCCTTTCACGATCTCTCCCCCAGGCCCCCATCTGCGTTCTTGCTGTGCCTAGCAAAACCCTATTTACTCAAGCTCAGACTAGGTCACCCTTCCTCCAGGACCAGCCCTGGGGACCAGCCTGTCACACATGCCTTCTGTGGTTCCTAAGGCACTGGGTCCCTAGAAGCTACTATACCTTGAACCAAAGCTTCTATTTAATACAATGGAAATGGGTGTGCCCTTGCCCAAAACCCCAAGGGGTGGGAGAGATATTTGCAGAGGAATCTCCATCAACCAGGGTTTTGAGCACAAGATACTATACAGTTGTAGCACATTCCACACTGCATGGTCCGGACTTAACTGTAACTACACTTGCATGTGTATATGCACATGTGTGTGGGCATGTATGTATCCATGTGTACGTGCATGCGTGCACACCTGTGCATCAGTGTGCAGCCTCACTCAATCTCACTTCATGTGATCTCATGTTTTGACCACCTAGAAAAGACACAGGCTGCCCTGTGGCCACAGCTCCTTGGTTCCTCCAACCTCTGTACCGCCATGGTGCCATCCCCAGATGACCCATATCAAGAGAGTTAGACACAAAATTGTGCGGCGTGTAGCTTTCTAAGCCCCAGTTTCTACATTTCACCTGCTGCCCAAGGTACATTCAGGTCCCAACCTACATCTCTAGCTGGTTGCTTGCAGACTGCTGAGGAAGACTTCATCATGGGCATACAAACCACGGCTTATGTTACTCTTCACTCGTGGGTGGATGTTTTTGTTCCGGGGTATTATGAACGATGTTGTTACCACCATCAATATTCTACACTAAGTAGATTTATATTTAAATTGTGATTTTTTTTTCTTTTGAGACAGAGTCTCACTACATATATATCTGGCTTGCTATGTAGACCAGGCTCTCCTCAGACCCAGTGATCTGCCTGCCTCTGCCTCTCACAAGTTCTCAGACTAGAGATATGGTCCAGCATGCCTAGCATACATTGTCAAATACGTATAACATACATTTGAACACTTGTGCAATGTTAGGAACAATCATGTTGCTAAGCAACCACTATCATCATCCAAGCTCTGCAAAACTCTAAGACTCTGTGCCCACTAAAGAACTGCACTCATTCTTCCTCCTCTCTGTCTGGGCATGCAGAGAAGCCTGGCTCTTAGAACTAGAGCCATATACTATCTTTAACATTCATCCATGTGTAGCAGGTGCCAGAATTCCCTTCCTTTTCAAAGGCTGGATAATACCCTCTATTGTATCTACTCTGTTTATCCATTCATGCACTGAAGGACACGGGGAAGGGGGGTCATTTCAGCCCCTGGCTATTGTCAGTAAGTAGCCTCGAGCTTCAGTGCATAAAGGTCTGTACACGATTTCCATTGTGCCAAATATTCATACAGAAGTGGAATTACCAGGGAGAATGAGTCTATTGTTAATCTTCGGAGGTTAGGGTTACTGTTTTCCATAGGAACTGCAGCACACAGGGTTTTGTGTGACTGTGTCTGCTTCCCCTATTAGATGCTGATGACTTCAAGGACAGGCTGGTGTGGTAAACACCTATTTAATTTTGTATTATGCTCCACTGGCAACAGCAGCAGGAATGAGAGCTCCTGTTCCCCTGTCTCACGGTGTCCACTATTGTTCCTACTTTTAGGTTAGCTATTCTGCTAAGTGTGAACGGATAGCTCATCTCATTTTCATGTACACTTGTCAAATGGCTAGTGGTGTTCTTTACACACACTTCCCTGTCACCTGGCCTCATACCTTTTCCTATGTGTGTGTTTGCTTGCTTGAGGCAGGGTCGCAGGAAGACACAGGAACTGGATTCCAGTATTAGGAACAAGAAGGAGAGGAAATGCTTGTTTGGTCCTTCGTGGATGGTTTAGAGCATGGTGCTTAAGCATCTCTGCCCCTCAGCCCTTAAGGACCCTGAAGTATGCAAGGGCTGGACTGACTCAGCAAGTGGTTCCAAACCCCAGGGGAAAGGCTGGTCTCCCCAAAGAAGGCTGAGTTCTGGCAGCCAACCACCTCAGAACTTAAATTGCAGAGCTAGCTCTTCCCTGGGCCTGCTTGCTGGTTTTAGATCTGCCAGCCCAGCCTGAGCCAACTCCTCAAAATAAGTCCCAGGCTCTAAATATACACGCCCTATTGTTTCTGCTTGTCTGGGTGACCTTGACCACAACTGTGTGACTAGAGAGGTCTCTGTGCTATTTTAAGAGTTTAAAAGGCCTGAGAGCTTCAACGTATCCAGTGATAACTCCACTCTGTAAATACTAACACATTCGATCTTCTGTGTTCTCCTGAAATTCCAGCTTCGCTGCAGTTTCTGCTCAGCCTCTCTCCCACTGTTTGGCTAAACAGGAGTGGCAGTCTGGCTCAGCAGAAGGCCAGGCTTTTGAAGGGTGAACTTTGGGCACTGCCTTTATCAACAGTGGGATTTTGAGTAAACCTTTCCACCTTTCTTGAGCATGGGCTCTCTGTAAATTAGGATGACAAGTACATCAAGGAATAAGAGGGTTAGGGGTGGGGCTGGCGAGATGGCTCAGTGGTTAAGAGCGTCGACTGCTCTTCCGAAGGTACTGAGTTCAAATCCCAGCAATCACATGGTGGCTCACAACCATCTGTAATGAAATCTGATGCCTTCTGGAGTGTCTGAAGACAGCTACAGTGTACTTACATATAATAAATAAATAAATCTTAAAAAAAAAGGGTTAGGGGTTTTAGAAGATGTGTATTAAGCATGGTGGCCCATACCAATAATCCCAGCACTTTGGAGATAGAGGTAGAAAGATCAGAAATTCAAGGCCAAGGAGCTGAAGGGGTTTGCAATCCCATAGGAAGAACAACAATATCAACCCCCCACCCAGAGCTCCCAAGGACTAAACTACCAGCCAAAGAGTACACATGGATGGACCCCACGGCTCCAGCTGCATATGTAGCAGAGGATAGCTCTGACTGGCATCAATGGGAGGAGAGGCCTTGGTCCTGTGAAGGCTCGATGCCCCAGTGTAGAGGAATGCCAGGGTGGTGAGGTGAGAGTGGGTGGATGGGGGAACACCCTCATAGAAGCAGGGGGAGGGGGAAATGGGATGGAGGTTTTCCAAGGGGAAACCGGGAAAGGGGTGATAACATTTGAAATGTAAATACATAAAATATCCAATTAAAAAAAAAAAAGAAGTTCAAGACCAACCTGGGCTACATATACAAATCAAGGCCCTGCCCCCCTTTTATGCATCCCAAAAGAAAAGAAATTTATTCAAAGCCATTTGCTAGAGTGCAACAGGGACCAATAATCAGCAGCTTTTTTTATTATTATTATTATTATATGCAAGTACACTGTAGCTGTCTTCAGACGCTCCAGAAGAGGGAGCCAGATCTTGTTACAGATGGTTGTGAGCCACCATGTGGTTGCTGGGATTTGAACTTATCACCTTCGGAAGAGCAGTCGGGTGCTCTTACCCGCTGAGCCATCTCACCAGCCCCCAATCAGCAGCTTTTAAACCATGCTGTTTGCAAAGTGTCAGCCTATCAGGCCATCAGTAATGGGAAATAGGTCAGCCTTAATTAACAGATCATTTCCAAGGAATTTATAGTCCAAGTCATAGACTTTGCCTTATCCCCAGACCTACCCCCCTCAAGGTCTAGCCATGCCCTCATGCTCTTAGACACATAACTAAGATGCCACCGCCACTCAGTCCAGTCCACGAGTACCCCACCCCCCTTGAATTGCCCAATCACGGCTCAGAGACCTGCCCTTCCCAATGCCCAGGCTCCTACCACGCCCTGGTTCACTCTCAGACCCGCCCCTACACCCCTAATATTCTGAGGCTGCCCCAACAACTACCCAACTAACTCCGCCCTTGCTGTCCAATTTGGCCCCGCCCCTCCGGTAAGGCCCCGCCCCACCCTGATCACTCACTCTCCTAACCCCGCCTCCTCCTGGCCTAGGCCCCGCCCCGGCCCGGCTGGCCGCAGGGCTGTTCTCTGGCCCGGTTCGGCCCGCTCCCGGCGCTCCTGCCCACCGCCGCTCTCACCTGGATCTCCTGACAGGCCGAGGCGGCCCTCCGGCCTTCCGCCTGCTTCTCCTCGATCAGCCCCAGCCCCAGCCCGAAGGCCAGGAAGACCGCTCGGCCGCAAGGGCCTGCGCCGCCCCGGGCCCGCACGATGAACTGCCGCTGGATCCGCGCCGCCAGCCCAGCCACCGACTGGCGGAAGAAGCGGTAGCGGTCCGGGAGGGGGAGCCCGACCGGCCGAGGCTGTGCTCCGGGACTTACGACCCGGCCTGGGCGCTCTCCGCGGCCCCAGGCCGCCGCGGGGCCGGGCTTCACCCAGCCCGACAGCGGGCCTGGCTTGGGCGCGAAGCGCAGCAGCAGCGCCCGACCCAGCTGCAGGCCTCGGCCCAGTGCCTGTCGCACCGCCATGGTGGCGCGGTGACCGGAGCCAGCTGCCACCGCCACAAACGTCCAGGACAACAACAAACTTCAGGGGCGGCGCCTGTGCGCAAGCGCGAGAGGCGGTCCCCGGCAGTTCTCCTGCGCAGCACGCGGGGGCGCCACCCGCTCTTCCACCGCATCCCTTGGTCCAGCCGGTTTGCACTTTGAACCCAGGTCGAGGGGTTGCAAACAACTTCACTGGTCCTGGTTAAGATGAAAACTTGAGCCAGGAAACTAATATTTGTTATCAGTCACCGATCCAGGCCCTTTACACCTATTAGCTAGTTTGACTGTCCACCCCACCCCACCCCCATGATATGAGTGCCAATTTTGTAGATAAGAGAGTGTGGTGTTTCCAGATTGCTTGCAGGTATTAGAGTTGAGGTTGAAGTTCACACTGTCCTGGCGATTGAGGGAGGGACTTGGCTCTTCTCCCCCACCCCCAAGTGCTCTCATGATCCTGACAGGTTGGAGGTTCCAGGGCTTAGATCTTGGAGGGAAATCTTGACCAAAGGCCATAATTTATGCACCAGTTGGTACAGGAGCTGAGGTCTGAGACACTGGCTGGAAGACTTAACCAGAAGCCACCCAGATGCTTAATAAATCCCTATGACTTAAACTGCTTGTTAGGAATGGCTAGCTGATAATAAGGTCATTAATCCTGTTACTATTTTTACTCGTTTTATTTTATTTTATTTGAGACAAGGACTTGCATAACCCTGGCTGGCTTGGAATATTTCCTGTAGACTAGGCTGGCCCTTTGGAGTGTGGGGATTACAGGTATATGCCACCACATCAGGCTGAATATTCTTTTTCCTTGTCTCTGATTTAGACATAATTTGTGTGTGTGTGCATGTGTGTGTGTGTAAAATCACATAATCCAAATACTGGTCATCCAGTGAAATTTTTAATTTTTTTTCAAAGCCTATCTTTTTGGGGATGGGGGTGGGGTTGTCTGTATAGCCCTGGCTGTCCTGGAACTCACTCTGTAGACCAGGCTGGCCTCGAACTCAGAAATCCACCTGCCTCTGCCTCCCAAGTGCTGGAGTTAAAGGCGTGTACCACCACTGCCTGGCCTTCAAAGCCTATTTTTAATGATGGTTCCTAAATGCTTTAACCTCTCTTTTAACCCACTACCCACCACATGTAGTGGGAAAGAAAGGAAGTGGACCTGTTTAGAAAGGTTCTTTGGAGCAACTCCATCTGTGTTGTCTAGAAATCAGCAGTTCAGTTCATAGGTCAGCAGTAGCAGCTTGATCCACTTGCAAACACTTCACAGATACACTAGCTGTCCAGTTCAGTAGAGTCAGGATAGCAAACATGCATCAGCAGTGGTGGCACTGCCTAGCAGGGACAGCCAGGCCTCAGCCTTGGCACTAGTCAGCAGGAGGGACAGGAGGGGACACCAGAAGTTCTCGGCTGTGCCTCTCTTAGAGAAGGGAAGACTCAGAGACCACCAAGCATTGCACAGCTAGCTTTATAAGCTGGCTCAGCCTCTATCACTGGAGTCCTTGTCTGTGAAGTCCTATTTATATGCCTTCCAAATATCACATGTCTGCCATGTGTCTTACCTCAGCATGTGTGTCTGTCTCAGCTGACATCACTCTGCCAATCATCCTGAGTCCCAAGAAGCTGCAGCATGGGCCGGAGAGATGGCTCAGTGGTTATGAGCACTGAGTGCTCTTCCAGAGGTCCTGAGTTCAATTCCCAGGAACCGCATGGTGGCTCACAACCATCTGCAGTGGAGTCTGATGCCCTCTTCTGGTGTGTCTGAAGAGAGCAATGGTGACTATATAAAATAAATAAGTAAATCTTAATTAAAGAAGGAGGAGGAGGAAGCTGCAGCACACCATCAGAAGTTTTTTGGTGCATTTCTCTGAAATCCGCCTGCCTCTGCCTCCCGAGGGCTGGGATTAAAGGCGTGCGCCACCACGCCCGGCAGCTTTCCAGCTTTTAAACAAAAAAACCCCAAGAGGTCAGAGAGATGGCTTAGTCATTAAGACCACTGGATGCTCTTCTAGAGGAGCCAGGTTCTATAAATCCTGGTTCCAGAAGATTCAACAGCCTCTTTGACCTCCTCAGACAGACAGACACACAGGCAAACCATACACATAAAAAACAAAACAAAACAATGGTGAGTTCCAGGGATCTAACTAGGCACCTTATGTTTGCAAAGCAAAATTTAGCAACTGGGCCATCTTTTGTGTGTGTGTTTGAAATTTACCTACAGAAATCAGGCAACCAGAAATACCATATCTGAACCTTATATTCATCAAGATAGGCAGATGGGAGCCCAGTAATTTCACACTTAGAGACTCGGAATACATAGATATGTTCCTTAAGAAGGTTCATAGTACTGGACATAGTGGCCCACAGACTGGTCTGCGTAGAGAGTTCTCGGCTAGCCAGGGCTACATAGTGAGACTTAAAAGATGTCATTCCACAGAGTGTAAAACTGAAGATACCCACAGGAATGAGGAGCATCTAACGACAAGCACAGCATTTTATAAACACTGTAAGGAGTTAAGGCAAGAATAAAAGGACAGCCATTCTTCCATTTAATACAGTGCAAAGGCAGTGAGTGAGACAGATCTCTAGTGCTAAGGGTCAGGACCCTGGGGTCCCTTGGGTAGGCAATTACCAGAGGAATGTGAAGGGACTTTTGGATGCTCGTGACCTCATTCATGATCTCTATGTTCAGGTGATAAAAAATTCATTTTACTCACTAGGCAGTGTTGTGGATTGCCCTGGTTTTGTTTGTATTTTGATGCTAATTCTGCTTCCCCAAGAGGGGTTGCCTGGGACAAAAAGTGAATCATGTACTCAGGACTTCAGGGGAACCTTCTCCCCATTTTAACTTGTAAAATAAAGGCTAGAGCTGGTGATGGGGCAGTGGAAGGGAAAGGTGGAGCTGAAAAGTTTTGGGGAGAACGAGGAGAGGAGGAAGTGGAAGGAAATGGAGCAAAAAGCACGTGGCCTGTAGAAACCGCAATAAGCTATAAGGGATCTCATAGCTGGGGAATACAGTAGTGGTAGATCTGCCCAATCAAGGCGCACAGTTTGTACATATTAATTGTGTTCCATTGCGCGAGCTTATTTGGGCTGGAGATTTATTGCAACAGGGCAGTGGTGACACACACCTTTAATCCCAGCACTCAGGAGGCAGAGGCATGTGGTTCTTTGAGTTCAAGGCCAGCCTGGTCTACAGAGCAAGTTCCTGGGCTGCCAGGACTACATAGAGTAACCCTGTCTCAACAACAACAGAAATTCATTTCACTCACTGTACCCTTGGAAACGCACAGTGCAATTTTCTGTCCTTCTGTCCTGCCCCTCCATATGCTTTACCACAGAACCCTAGATCCCTGAATACAATCTTCCTTTCTTTTTTTCTTTTCTTTTTATTTGGGGGTGGGGGCAGGGCTTCTCTATGTAGCCCTGGCTGTCCCAAACCATCTTTGTAGACTGGCTGGCCTTGAACTCACAAAGATTTGCCTGCCCCTGTCTGGGATTAAGAGCACACACCACCACCACCGCCTATCCTGAGTAGAGTATTTCAATGAACATTTTGGGCTGAGGATTTTGAGACAGGGTCTCACGTAGCCCAAGCCAAACTGGAACTCTTGGTAGCTGAGGATGAACTTGGACCTCTAGCTCCTCCTACCCCCTCCACCTCCCCAGTGCTGGGATCACAAATGCTCTGCCACACCCAGCGCTTGAGATGGAATCCAAGGTTTCATCTGTGGTAAATTTGCGTCTACCCGCTAAACTCCATCCCTGGCAGGACGTGCTCTCTAATCTCCTGTAACATAATCCTTCAGCGGTGAGGCTTGTGATGAGGGCACTGTGTGGAATCTGGAGCGCAGAAGCGAGTTTGCTATAAGCCTTGGGATTTGTTCTCCTAAATCGCAGGCAGTCTCACCAGACTGTGATACATAACCAACCCGCTGGAAATGGAATCTCCAGCCTGATGTTAATTAACCTGCTGCTGTAAATTGGATATGTTCATGTCTTTTTCTGTAGAAAAGCCTTAGTTGCTTCTGACAGGTCTGAGCCGAGCACAGCATGAAGCCCAATTCCTGGGCAGACATCTTATAGAAAAGGGCAGGCAAGTGATGTCTGCATACAGAACTCCTGGCAGGGACGGAGGACCTCTGTGCTCTCCACCTGACAGGGGTCTAGGGGTCTACCTTTCTTTCCATCCCTTCCCACCCCTCCTCTTCTATTTTTTCTTTCTTAAATTTATGAGGAGGTATATGTCCCCATGTGCACATACGTGCACGTAGAGACCAGAGGGCAACATCACGTGTCTTCCTCTGTTGCTGCCTGCATTTATTTACTTACTCGTTTGTCTATTTTTGAGACATGCTTCCCTCACTGAACTGAATGAAGTACACCCATTTGCCCGGAGTGACTGACCAGTGAGATCTGGGAATCTGTCTGTTCCTACCCAGTCATTCCCAGTGCTGGGCTTAGAGACTATCCCTACCCCATCACTCCAAAGGTGGGCTTACAGACTGTCCCTACCCCATCACTTCAGTGCTGGTGTTACAGACATTCACCGTTGCACCCAGCTTTATGTGGGCATTGGGGATTTGAACTCAAGACCTCATGCTTGTGCAACAAATACTTTACTCAACAAGCTATCTCCCCAGCCCCCATCTGTCCTATGAGGGAAACCTCTCTGTGACACCAAGTCCTACACTGTCTCCCAGCTTGGCACTGGTACACATGAAGGTCAAAGTGGGTACGTGGGATATGGCCTTCTGCTGAGAGTCCCACGTCACGTACCCTGCACGTTTAATATTCTATTTGGGAGAACCTTTCAACCACAGCACATGAAATAGCAGCCATGTTCCGGATAAGCTTTGATCTGCTCAGAAGCAGAAATGAAAAGACAGAGGGGTTCTGGGGAGGCCAGGGGACCCCTGCCCGCTCTACCTCCCTGCTGTGGACATCTCTGTCTCTGCACAGTCCTCTCCCTCCATGCACACAAGACATCAGACTTTTGGTAAAGTACATAATCTTCCTTAGAAGCATCGTTTAACCTTCTCCCGTAGGACGTGAGGAGAAAAGCTGATGCTGATGTAACTGGAAAAGGCGAGAGTGAGAAAGGGCCTCTGAGCGTCCTGTCCTTTCTGGCTGGCATCTCTTGGCACTGGCTCATCAGCTCATTGCTCTTTCTCCTCCTGGCAGAGATGGACACATTTTCCCAAAGCAGCAATGTCCTCTAACCACAGCCCATTTCAGGAATGCTACCTGTGAACGCCAGCAGAGCTGAGGAGGTTGGGGCGTGGGGCTGCCTGCTGCAACTCCTGACAGAGCAAGGCTGAGGCCAGACTCCTTGACTGGAGGTCTTAGAGGTTACCATCAGAGCACAGGGGACAGAGAGTGCCATTTCAATGGGATATAGGAAGCATCACTGTGGTGCCTGGGCCAAGAGGGACGGGAACATGACAGGCAGTGAAACAGGGAGACATCGCGTGGAGACATTGGGTCAGCCATGTGTGGTTTGCGCAGTTCGGTTTCTGCAGCTCTGTAGTAACAACTCACAGAGAAAACACAACTGTGCTACCTACTGCAAAATCCTCAACCCCCCCACCCCACCCCCACACACAGAGGCTCTTGGTCCCAGTTTAGTGGTCTTAGGACAATGTCTAAGCTCCTTGGCCGGGCACAGCACAGTCTTCACTATCCATCTCAGCATGTCTCTGTCCCCTGTCTTTCACTTTAGGGTCCAGAAATACAGGGGTCACTTGCCATGGCCCCAGTCACCTCACTCATCCCAATGGTCTGATCTAACTCTACAAGTCTCCATTCATACTGGAGGCCCAGGAAGCCTTCCCTGGCTTTTCCTAGAATGGACCTGAAGCTCTTCCTCTTTCCCCCTGTAGCAGGTGAGTTCTTTAAGAAGGAGGGCTCTTAGTGCTCGAACCTAGCTTCCCCAGCACCTAACACAAAGCCTTGTGGAACCCCAGTCCTTGTCTGAAAGTCTTCTGGGGATGTAAGCCTTCAGTAGCTTTTCTCTGCTAAAACATGATAAAGTGGCATCCATCTCTTGTCCCAAGTCTCCCCAAGCTGAGCCTCCAGCCCAGAGGTTACGACATTGTACTTTTGTGCTAATTATCCATTTCCCTTACATCCCTGGTGCTTCTCCTTAACCGCATTTTTTTTTTCTTGAAACAGAGTTCCAAGTAGCCCATGCAGACCTCATATTGTATACTTAGAGGGGGGTGACTTTGAACTTCTGATCCTCCTGCTTCTACTCTGCAGTGCCAAGAATACAGGCATTGCCACAGCTGCTCTCTGTGGTTCTGGTGATAGAATCCAGAGCTAGTGCTCATAGGTTGTCTTAGTTAGGGTTTTACTGTTTTGAACAGACACCATGACCAAGGCAACTCTTATAAGGTCAACGTTTAATTGGGGTTGGCTTACAGGTTCAGAGATTCAGTCCATCATTGTTATGGCAGCATCCAGGCAGGCATGGTGCAGGCAGAGCTGAGAATTCAATATCTTCATCTGAAGGCTGTTAGTGGAAGACTGGCTTCCAGACATCTAGGGTGAGGATCTTAAAGCCCACCCACACAGTGGCACACCTACTCTAACAAGGCCACACTCCAAATAGTGCCACTCCCTGGGCCAAGTATTACCAAACTATCAGATAGGTAATCTTTCTACTGACAAGCCTCACCCCTGTCCCTGGAATTCTTGATTAGAAGTGGGAGCAGTTTCAGATGCAAAGGTGGCCATGCCCCAGCCTCCCACCCTTGGACCTGAAGTTGTCTTTGGGAGTCAGGTCCAACTCCCACACAGGGCCTGACGTGCTCGTTTCTTCTGACCCTCCTACTATTGATGTTCTATTCTTGTCTCCCTTCCTTTTCCTTGCCCGCATCCATCTTAACACCTGTATTTTTAGAATGCCCAGGCCCTGGTATTTATGGCCCCGTGTGAGCACAAAAGGCAGGGACTCCACCTCAGGGACGTTCATCTAGAACAGAACGTGTGGAACGTGGTTGGATGTGTGATTAATCTTCACTTGCCAACTCTACTGAGTTTAGAAGCACCTCGGAGACAGGTGAAGCTCACCTCTAGGTGTCCGTGAAGGTGTGTTCCGAGAGGATGAAGGAGGAGAGAAGACTCACCTTGAACTTGGCGAGAAAGAGGAAGCCAGCCGAGGAGGAGCTCAGCCTGTCTCTGCTTCCCGACCACCACAAAGCAACCGGCTCAGCTTCACTAGGTTCTCCTTGGCACAGACTGCTCAACCTCTGAGATCAGGAGCCAACATTTCCTTTCTCCTTTAGGTTGTGACCAGGTGCTTCTGTCACAGTGGCTTGGAAGGACACAGTATGTTACCCAGAGAAATTCTGCTGTCTGTGCCATTCAGCTCCTCTCTCTTGCTTACTCGGAGAGAACCCAGCTGCCATGCTCTGCACTGACCCATGAGAGCAAGGAACCCAGTCCCCACAGCAGCTGGTCGTGAGGAGCCAACTCCTGTCATCAGCTATGCACATCAGCTTTGCAGGAGACCGGGCCCTCTCAGCTTCTCAGATGAGATGGTAGTAGCCCAGGCTCTCGCCTTCCCTGAAGCCTTTCAAGAAAGCTGAGGATGCTGGTCCAGAGAAATGGAGAGGATATATAGAGCAGAGGATGCTGGTCCAGAGAAACAGAGGATATATGCCTGCGGGAGCTAATACTTGCAGAGTTTTGAACTCTCACACACACGAGGTGAGACCTCCACTACTGGGTTATGTCCTCCCCCAGCCCTTTAAAAAAAAATTTTTTTTTTTTTTTTTGGTTTTTATTTTATTGTAGAGACAGTATTTCTCCATGTAACAGACCTGTGGCTGTCCTGGAACTCGATCTGTAGAATCTCTCTGTGTCCAGCCTCTACATCCTGAGGCCTGGGATTATAGGCATGTGCCACCATTTACTTGTGCCGCTATTTATTGTTTTTGAGACAGGGTCTCTCTGTGTAGCCCTGGCTGTCCTGGAACTCACTCTGTAGACCAGGCTGGCCTCGAACTCACAGAGCTCCACCTGCCTCATTACTTCTTATGTATTTACTTTGATTTCTGAACATATGTGTGTTCCTGTGTGACATTATATGCATCACATGCGTGTAGATGCCTGTGAAGGCCAGGAAAGAGGGTAGGATCCCCTGAATCTGGGGTTAGAGGCAATTGTGAGCCATCTAATGTAGGTGCTGGGAACTGAACCCCGTCCTCTCCATGAGCAGTAAATGCTAAATGCTCTTAACCGCTGAGTCTTTAGCCCCAACAACCTTTCCTTTTTAGACAGGGGCTTGCTAAATTGCCCAGACTGGCCTTGAACTCACATTCCTCCTACTTTAATCTCCAAGTAGCTGAGATTCCAGGCCTACATAGTTACGCCCAGCTACTTGTTCATGAATTGTGGCTTTCGTCTGAGACACA
The DNA here is from genome assembly GCA_902729485.2 of Mus minutoides. NCBI lineage: Eukaryota > Metazoa > Chordata > Mammalia > Rodentia > Muridae > Mus > Mus minutoides. The sequence continues at coordinate 14,057 of CACVCL010030430.1, forward strand.
GGCACTGTGTCCCTCTAATGTCAGAGCGCTAAAGTCTGTCATTGTAGTTGTGACCTTGTTTGTGCTCATGGGAAATCCTCGAGCATCAGGGAGCTGAAGGAGGCAGCGGCAGCAGCTGGCAGGAGCAGAGGAGGCTCCCGTGCTTCTATTTATTTCCATCAGAATCTGGGTCTGCGCCTTAGGGTTCTGATGACACAGACGCCCTGAACAACAAAGAATGTGGGGCTCTGGAAACTCCACTTGTCAGCCTGTGTGCTGCACAGCCCGGATGCCAAGTCAAAAGGCTTTGGTTTTAACAGCACAGCTTCTCTTGGGCCAATAACTACAGCTCTTCCTAGGGGATACTGCTCAGCTAATTTCTAGACGCTTCTGTTGAGTAATGTCTGCCTCTGACTGCTTTCATGAACTGCCTTCTGCCTTGTCCTGTGCTTGTGCTTTGGTTTCTTTGTGGGTTTTTTTGTTTTTTTTTTTTTTTTTTTTTTTTTTTTTTTTGAGACAGGGTTTTTCTGTGTAGCCTAGGCTGTCCTGGAACTCACTCTGTAGACCAGGCTGACCACGAACTCAGAAATCTGCTTGCCTCTGACTCCTGAGCGCTGGGATCAAAAGTGTGCACCACCATCACCTAGTTAATTATCCGACCCCCCTACCCCCACCGGGGGCTGGCAAGAGCACTGACTGCTGTTCCAAAGGTCCTGAGTTCAAATCCCAGCAATCACATGGTGGCTCACAACCACCCGTAATGAGATCTGACACCCTTTTCTGGTGCATCTGAAGACAGCTACAGTGTACTAATGAATAATAATAAATAAATCTTTAAAAAATTATTTTCCCTAGAGAACAGAAAGTACAGACTTTGAAACATTATGCTAAACTATATTTTGTGATTCTGCATTTCACAGTGTTGGAAGGCTGCTGAGACGCAGCTCAGGGAGGTGAAATGCAGAGGCGATAGGCTACGTTCCTGTGGTGTGGGGCTTGTGGGGTGCCAACATGCTGCTCAGGGGAGCCTAAACACAGCTGAAGCTAGCAACCCCAGCCTAGGTTCCTCTGGGTGAGAACGGCATGGGCTGCAACAGAGGCTGTGGTTCTCAAACTTCTGTGCACCCAGATGTCTCCGGGAACCTCAAGGAGTTGAGAACTGGGCTCAGATCCTCTCGTGTATCCAGACTCCACTGAGGACCTCAAGAAGCTGGAAAGAGGGATGGGGGATCAGATGACCCTGGGATTCGGGGAATCCAGCTTAGCTCAGGGTGAGCACAGGAGTGCAGAGCCACCCCCCCCTCATGCGCCAGGGAGGGACTAGCTGTTTTATGCATTGATAAGCACATACATGCACATGTGCACACACACATACAGAGAGAGAGAGAGAGAGAGAGAGAGAGAGCGCACAACAAAACTATTCCAACGAGGCTGTAAGATGAAGACTTCCATGCTGCCTGCGGTTAAAAACACTGAGGCTGGAGATGGATCGGAGAGCACTTGCCTGGCCTGTACCCTAGGTTTCTTCTGTAAAGCAGAACAAAATACAAGACAGCTCAGGAGCCTCGGGGACTCTCCATGAAGCATGGTCCCAAAGGGAGGGGAGAGGCTTGAAAAGAGGAGGAACCTGAAGGAAAATAAGCAGAAATGTTAACATCAACTAAAGCCCTGCCTACTGGGAATACAAAGGATTGGCTTTTTTTTTTTTTTTTAACTTCTTTGTGTTTTTAACTCTTAATTATTAAATCAACAAAAGCTATATATCCTGGGGCAAGTAGAACTGTGCCACCAGACAGAAAAACAGGTAAGGCCTAGCAGCTTCAGGAACCCCAGCAATTCTCTTAATTGAGAACAGCAGGCATTTAAATCTACTCCTGACCAGGTTTCTGTCCCGGAACACATGACCACAGCACCCCACCAAGAGGACCATGACAACTGGTCACATGACATAGGAACCCCAGAGTTCTCCATGCTAATGAGGGATCTGGATGGGCCCTGAGGGTTTAGCCAATGAATAAACAGTTTGGACAAGTAAGCATGGTCTCCTTCATCAAGGACTGCCGTGTGTGTGTGTGTGTGTGTGTGTGTGTGTGTGTGCATGCCTGTGCACCAAATCTTTTTTCTCCTCTCTCCCTCTCCCCCTCCTCCCTCTCTGTCTCTCTCTGTCTCTGTCTCTCTCTCTCTCCTACTGAGCATTCCTCAAGAACACTCTATTTCTTCTGCATTATTTTCCCTGCAGCATCCAGCGCATTTGACAGGGGAAGGACACTCAGTAAACAGAAAAGCACTCGGAATCAGACAAAGTCCACTCACATCCGACTCTGCCACCTGCTAGCTGTTTGACGTTGGACAAGTGATTTTTTTTTTTCTGAGACAGGGTTTTTCTGTGCAGTCCTGGCTGTCCTGGAACTCACTCTGTAGACCAGGCTGGCCCTCTAACACAGAAATCTGCCTGCCTCTGTCTCCCAAGTGTTGGGATTACAGTGGGCAAGTGATTTAACCTCCCTAATCTTTGCTGTGTTTATTGATAAAGGGAAAGCAAAACCGCTCTCAGGTTTGGTAAGGGAGACGGCAGAGAGCTTGCAGATGTCAAAGACCTTAGTAGAGTGCTCAGCTTCGAGGTCACTGTGAGGTCACTGTGGGACTCCTTCTGTTGAGACAGGGCCTCGATATGTCACCTTGGCTGGCTTGAAACTTCCTATGTAAACCCAGCTGGCCTCAAACTCACAGAGATCTGCCTGCCTCTGCTTCCTAAGGGCTGGGATCAGAGGCGTTTCCCACCATGTCCACTGGGATCCGGATTCTATGCTGAGCTTAGCCATGGCTGAAAGCCCTCAGCTACTTTGCCCATCATCTAAAAACAGAGGCGGCAGCCAGCTCCCAGAACCACTGAGCACCGAAAACCAACAACACAAAAGCATGCGACACTTAGCGGGTCCTGAGGGCAATCTTTTCTACCTTGTTCACACTTCCCGTTACACCGCGCACTCAATTACAGCTGTGGCAGAGAGTGGCACCAGGACTCAGGTCTCCACTGGGCCCAAAGCACTCTCTAGCAATGGTGTACCAGTCAGCTTTCTGTCCTGTAACAAAGACCCGTGAGAACCAACTCAAGAGGGAAGGTTTACCTGGGCTCCCGGTCTTGGAGGGTCTGGTCTGAGGCACCATTGACTATGAGCCTCTGGTGGTCGAAGCGCACATCAGTGTGAATGCGTGGTAAATAAAGCTCACCTCATAGCTGGGAAGTGATGAAGAGGAGGTACAGCCTGGAAGCCTCCATATCCTTCAGGGACACATCCCCAGTGACCTAGCTCCCTCCCAGTCGGTCCGTGGACCTTGGAGGCACATCCCATGACCAAGCTATAGCGAATGGGCTCCTGTAATCAAACCCTGCCTAAGGGCCTCCCGTCCAAGAACGCAGGGGCAAGGAGCTTCAGATCTCAAGACGCCACTTAAGAAAAGCACCTTTGGAAGCTCCCACATCCTCCGCCAGAAGAAAGCAGCCAATACTGCCTGCCCCATGAGACGAACCACCCCTGAGAACTGTACACACGGACTAAGAACAAAAACACGTTCTTCTGAATGAGGGTGTCCTGTGGTGTTTATAAACTGAAAAGTCACACGACAGAGCCTAGGAAGGCTGGTAGGGAGGCAGACCAGACCTGGAGCATCCGGATCTTCGGGAAAGGAAGGAGAAGTGCTCTGAGTCCCCAAGAGGATGTGGGCTTTGGCCCAGGTGAGTGGCACCTTCCATCACTCAAGGGGAGGCTGTGGTGTGTGAATCAAGGTCACCCTTGCCCAGCCATTTGGGACCCATGTGGCAAGTGTCCCCAAGGCCCAGCCAGAGACAGCATCATTATGAAGTCTTCCAAGAGCCGTTCCTTAGGTAGGGCTTGCACATTCAACAGACATTCTAGTCTTCAACCTTCATTGAACCTTCTGCAGGTCTTCAGGTCCAAACGAGGCCGGCAGCAGCTCCTGGACCGTCCTGACTACAAATGTGCCATCCGGCTTGGTCATGTACACGGCCCAGTCAGTGCCAAACTGGAAAAGAGGGCAAAGTTGTGTGAGGGGAGGTCATGGGACTGAGGGGGGATGGAAGGTACGGGTTCGAATGTGACTCTACTATTTTCTTTGTGCCTCAGTTTCCCTTACCTGTTGTCTTAGTCAGGGTTTCTATTCCTTGACAAACATCATGACCAAGAAGTAAGTTGGGGAGGAAAGGGTTTATTCAGCTTACACTTCCATACAGCTGCTCATCACCAAGGAAGTCAGGACTGGAACTCAAGCAGGTCAGGAAGCAGGAGCTGATGCAGAAGCCATGGAGGAATGTTCTTTACTGGCTTGCTTCCCCTGGCTTGCTCAGCCTGCTCTCTTATAAAACCCAAGACTGCCAGCCCAGAGATGGTCCCATCCACAAGGGGCCTTTCCCCCTTGATCACTAATTGAGAAAATACCCCACAGCTGTATCTCATGGAGGCATTTCCTCAACTGAAGCTCCTTTCTCTGTGATAACCCAGCTGTGTCAAGTTGACACAAAAACTAGCCAGTACAATTGACCCCTTGTCAACTTGACACACAAATACATCACTAGTAAGCCTCAACCCTTAGTTCTTACTCATCCCCAAGATCTTAAATAACTTAAAAGTCCCACAGTCTTTACATATTATGTAGGAAGCCATGGTTGCTCCGGGAAACCCTGGCTCCGGGAAACTCTGGCTCTCTCTTCAGGCTCTCCTCAAATGATAGCCCCTCCCGAACGGGCAATATGCAAATGAGGCACAGCACCAATGAACGGGCCATATGCTAATGAGGTGTAGCCTCTCATAGGCTCTCTTCACGGTGCCAAGCCTCAACTCCTTTGCATGACCCCATCAGTCCTGGGCCATCAATTGCAACTGAGGCTGCACCTTCAACAACGGCCTTCCATGGCCTTTCACAGTGCTTCTGTGGCCTCAGCTGCTCTACATGACCCCTTCATGCCTTCAAAACTAGTACCACCTAGGTAACTCTTACACATTACCAAGTCCAGCCACAGCACAAGGCTATCTCTGGAACACAGCCTCCTTTTGCTTTCAGAAAACACTTCCCAGAAGATGTCACCTCAATGATGCTGGTCTCTTCTTAATCACCGCTAATTTCTTAGCTCCAGCTAACCAGCATCAATAGTCCCAGTAATAAAAAGGTTTCACTTTACTAGTTATGGTATCTTGTTAATCACAGCTGATTCTTCAGCCCTAGCTAACCAGAACCACAGAATCTTCACAATCAAAGTAACAATGGCCCTGAAAAGAGTCTTTAATTTTCCTTCTGAAATTTCACAAGCCAGGCCTCCATCTTCTGCACTGTTCTCAACATTAGCTTCTAAGCTCCTACACAACATCCCACAGAGGCCTTAACACCAAATGGATCTTTTGGCCCAAAGTTCCAAAGTCCTTCCACAGTCCTCCCCAAAACATGGTCAGGTTGTCACAGGAATACCCCACTATGCTGGTACCAATTTGTCTTAGTAGGGTTTCTATTCCTGGACAAACATCATGACCAAGAAATAAGTTGGGGAGGAAAGGGTTTATTCAACTTACACTTCCATACAGCTGTTCATCACCAAGAAGTCAGGACTGGAACTCAAGCAGGGCAGGGGGCAGGAGCTGATGCAGAGGCCATGGAGGGATGTTCTTACTGGCTTGCTTCCCCTGGCTTGCTCAGCCTGCTCTCTTATAAAACCCAAGACTGCCAGCCCAGAGATGGTCCCACCCACAAGGGGCCTTTCCCCCTTGATCACTAATTGAGAAAATATCCCACAGCTGTATCTCCTGGAGGCACTTCCCCAACTGAAGCTCCTTTCTCTGTGATAACCCAGCTGTGTCAAATTGACACAAAAACTAGCCAGTGCACCTGTCAAATGGGAGTAACAATAATTGTACCTGGCTCACAGAGCCTGGGGTGGGGGGAGCTCAGTGAAAAAGCACTGGCCAACAGCACAGTGCATGGCCTGTTGTCAGTGGCCCACGAGCAGCCCCTTGGTGGATGCTCCCAGGAGCTTTGTAAAAATAATACTTTCTCTCTGTTTTCATGTATGTGTGGTATACACATGTGCGTATGCATGTGTGTGGGGGCACATATGGGTAAACACATATGTGTAAGCCCAAAGGTTGGGTTCCGAATCATCCTTCATGGCTCTTTTGCCCCATTCACTGAGGCAGCATTTCTCCATCAAACCCAGAGCGCGGCCATATCAATAGTCCAGCCAGCCACTTTGCTCTGGGGATCCCCTGTCTCTGACTTCCAAGACTGGAATTGCAGGCATCTGCCTAGATCACCTGGCATACATGGGTTTCTAGGGATCCAAACTCTGGTCCTCAAGGATTAAATATGCAAGAGTTTAACCACTGGGCCATCTTCCTAGCACCTGTTGAAATATCTGTGCCTTGGGCTGGAGGGATGGCTTGGTGATGAAGAGCACTCAGAGCTCTTGCAGAGGAGCTGAGTTTGATTTCCAACCCCTACACTGGGAAGCTCATGGTTTCCTGTAACTCCAGCTCCACGAAGATCTGATGCTCTGGCCTTCGTAGGCAAATGTGTTTAAAATGCATATCTTGGCACAGACATAATTAAAAATTAAATCTTTTTAAAAAAAGTCTATGGCCCAGAGCTAAGCTTTCTTCTGCAATGACAAATGACAGCCCACACCTGCTGCCCCCTACAGGTCCCCCTTTGTACCTCCAAGAAGGAATCTTTGTCTCTTTCAGGACACTCAACACACTATATTGGCATTATAGCATTATCGTCCCCTGGAGGTGGTGGCTGTCAATGCACTTCTCTCACTATTAGACAAACAGACTTAGGGGTATCAATCAGCTGTGGTGGTTTGAAGGTGATGGAATTCTTGGTCCCCAGTTGGCCAATCTATTTGGGGAGGGTTGGAGAATATGGGAGTGCTGGAGGAAGAGCCGCTGGAAGCAGGCTCCGAGATTTCAAAATCCATGGTTTCCAGCACTCTTACTGTTTCCTGCTCACTCTTCCAGATGTGAGTGAGCTTCCAGATGTCAGCTTCCAGCTCCGGCCAGCACGTCTCTCATCTGCTGTCCCTGCATTATGGACCTCAACCATCTGGAACCATTAGCCCCAAGTAAAACTTCAACTGCTTTGGTCGTGGTGTTTCGTCACAGCAGTGGGAAGGTAACTAATACATCAGCAGAGATGAGCATGTCTCCAAAACTTTCTCCCACACCCTATCTGGGTCCTCTGGAGCTCTCTGTCTTCACCTATGATGTGTTTTAGTGACAGGAGCCCTCTCCTCTCCACCAACGAGGTGGGTAGTTGGGGAATTAAGTCTGTGACAGAGAGGAAGTCAACAGGCCCGACTTCTTCCTGGCAGGCATGGTGAGATTCACAGACCCTGGTGCCAGGTAGGTACCCAGTTCCCAGGGGCCGTGGCATCGTGACTGATGTGTGGGCTGCCAGCCGAGGCTGGTCCATGGCCCCCGTTCTTCCACGTGTCTGTCTGAATTACTCTCAGACACGGTTTCCAGACACTATCAATCTTTGGGATTTTTCAGAATTAAGGCTTCAAGGGTGGCGAATTTTCATGCTTAGCAGGCTGTGCCTGAGGGCGAGGGGGCGAGCTTGGTGCAGGCTAGTTTAGATGCCAGGTTCCTGGCTCTCAGGCCTCAGAGCTCACTGTTCACATTGGTTTTATGCTTCCTTCTCCCCTGCAAATTTTTCATTTGCTCCCTCTCCTTTGCCAGCGTCTAATCTGTTTGCAAAAAAAAAAAAAAAAAAAAAAAAAAAAAAAGCCAATGGGAGCCAGAGACTTGGTACTTGCTGGTGGCTTCTTTAGGCATGGTCACTATGCTGGCAGCTGTGGTGCACCCTCACCCCCCCTCCTGCCCCTCACTGATGTAAAATTCACTGTGTGAATTAAATGCCTCTGAGATGGCTTCTTCATCTTGCCTTGGGAAATGGGTTCTGTGGACTGCAGGGCGGGTAAGCAGAAAAGAGACGAACAAGCCAAGCTGCCCTGTCTGGCAACACCAGTTCCAAAGCAAGAATGCTCACAGACCAGGCAGCATGAAGCCGCCTTGTGGCAAAGCCCCTCCCCCCCCACACTTGATCCAGGGTGTGCATACATGACATATAGGCAAGGAGGGAGTCTGGAGCCAGCTTTGGCTGCCGCTGATCCGGGACCTTGGGGGCTGCTCAGTTCCTTTTGGCACTTCTGGAGATAGGGATGATCGTGGCTGATTCTCTCCTGGGCTCCTGTGGGACTGGCGGGGCGGCCAGGTTCCAAGTATTCTCAGAGCAAACAGCAGCTCAGAGGCCATCGCTGGCATTCTCCAGGCATGTGGCTTTTATTTTGGGAGACTACAGAGGCCATGAACTTCTTTGGCGTCTTCCTCCTGACATCCCCCCAATGCACGTATTAACACCAAAAACTCTCACTGGGCTGGGCGTGGTGACAGGCAGGTAGATCTCTAAGTTCTAAGATAGTCATAGGGATACATAGAGAAATCCTGTCTGGGAAAACAAACAAGCAAACAAAAACAACTCCACTCCTGCAAAACAAAAACAAAACCAAAACTAAAAAAACAAAACACCCTCCACTGGGCCTGAATGAGACCCCGTGGTCAGGGCTGGGATGTAGCTCAGTGTACAACCTAGCATACCCCGGGGCCCTGGATTCCACCTATCCCCAGCACAGCAAAATCAGCCAGCCAGCCCACCCTTTCATTTTCACACTTAAAGTCTCACATTGGTACACAGTATAAAGTTTGCCTGGGCCAGCAAGATGGCTCAGCCGGGAAGGGTGCTTGCTGCCAAGCCTGGTTATCTGAGTTGGATCCCTGAAGCCAACATGGCAGAAGGAGATAACGGACTCTCAAAAAACTTGTACTCTGATCTACACACTGGCACTGTGGGCACCCGCTTGCACGCTCACGTGTGTGTACACTCACAATTAAAAATAATAAGTAATAATACTTGCTTCATATCTTGCTTGGCTCCCCCTCCCCTCTCTCACTCACTCATTTCTCAACTTTGTTGCTTTTGTTTGTTTTGAGACAGAATCTCCCTGTATAGATGCAGCTGTCCTGGAACTTGCTACGGAGCCCAAGCTAGCCTCAAACTTGTAGGAAATCTCCCCCAAACTCCGGAGTTCTATGATTACAGGGGTGTGCCACCATGCCTGGCTTTTCTCAACTTTGCGGAAACCGTAGTAAAATACGCATTACATAAGACTAGTCATTTTCGTCATTTTTAAGGGCATACCTCAGTTCCCTTTATTCTGGAATAAACATGCTCTGTGCTCTCTGGGTGTCATGGCCATGTGACCCGGGCCCAGCCTCTGCCTGTGATCCCATATCTCCCTTCTCTACCCACCGCCTTTTGCTCTTCCACCGTTCACACATCAAACTTCTAGGCCAGTAGGAAACTTTCCTTTCATGAGTTATATTTCTACTAGAATGTCACCTTCCAAAAGAGAGTCACCTAGAGCAGCAGCTGGCAAAGGCCCAAATAGGAAGTATTTCAGGTTTTCCAGGTTATGTGGTCTTCCTGTAACTGTTCAGCCCCACTACCACAAAGCAGGAGTGGTTACTGTCCCCCCAGCAGAGACTGGGAGTAGCTGTGGCCCCATCGAAAGACTTGCTGGGATTGGCCTATGGGCTGGGGTTTATCATCCTCAGCCCCCTACTGCCCTGCTGCCCCCTGAATTCTCTTCCTGGATGTTCTCACAACTTCTCGAAGCTCAGTGAGGGCAAGCCTGGCCTTGCTGTCCCCAGAGCTAGCTCACTCAGTGCCTGACATCAACAACAGAAGACTTGTGTATGCCGAAAGAAGGACTTGTTTCCAGTGACTCACATGAACCCAAGAAGGTCCTGGGAGTCAGCCAACAGAGTATAGAGCCCGGACAGTAACTGTCCACACTGGCAGTCTGGTGTGACCCCCTAAGAGACTTCAGGGATGCTTTCCAGGAAGGGACCAAGCTCTTACCTCTCTCATGACTTGTCGGCAGGCTCCGCAGGGAGAGATGAACTCTTCTTGCAAGTCGCTGGGGAAACAAAGATTTAACTGAGAGTGGTCTGCCACAAGGCTCTTGGACAACGGCTGAAATCCACAAACTGAGTCCCTGTCCTGTTACAAATCAGGTCACATTCCATCAGACAGTCCCTGAGTCCCAGAATCATGTGTCCTGGAGGCTGGGAAGGCGACTTGGCTTGGCGGCTGGCCACACTTCAGAAATCAAAGCCACGGTGGAAACGCTACCTCATCAGTGAGCTCATAAATGTTTAAGGGACCCTTAGCTTGTCTGTCACCACGCTCCAGGAGACAGGGATGAAGGAGAGCTGGTCTCTGGCCTTCGTAGGATGGCTGGACCCAGGAGGCATGACACAAAGCTAGATGATTTATTATTTAAGTAAAATGCCGAAAGAACACATGGTAAAAGAGTAATAAGCCAGGCACAGGAGTGAGACAATGTCTCGCACAGAAGGTGACACCAGCTGGTCCCCACAAGAAGAATAGAGTCATGCATTCCCATTTAGTGAAAAACTACTGGACCAGACATTGAACAAGCAGGGAATCAGGATAGCCGTTTCATTGACAAGGTCATAGATTGGGTGAGATAAATAACAAAATGGCTATCCGGAAGTCCAGGCATGTTTTGTATTTTAGACAAATAAATATGGGGGTGGGTGGTGGGTGGGTGGAGAGATGGCTCCGTGGTTAAGAGTACTTTCTGCTCTTCCATAACTGAGCACCTGTACGGTGGCTTACAAACATCTGTAACTCTGGCTCTAGAAGAGCTGAAGCCTTCGTCCTCCGTGGACACACACACAGACGACACACACTGATCACACACACACACACACACACACACACACACACACACACACCATGTATATAAAAATGTTGGTAAAAAGGAAGAAAGGAAGGAGAATGGAAGGAAAAAGAAAAAAGAAGACAGCTCCGGAAGGCTGTGGGATGGAAGAATACCACATATGTATATCAAAGAGAAGGCTGGGCTGCTGGCATCTGAGGGAAAGAGCAAGCAAGTCACACGCTTCCAGCCAGGTCGCCTTCAAGAATTCAAGCACCTCTGTGCTGTTGTCTGGCTCAGACAGAAGACAAGGGATGATGTCCAGAGATTGAAGATTTGGCTGTAGGGGCCTTGGTTGCCACAATCCCTACCCTTCTGGGCCCACAGCTTGGGGATGGCTGGAAAAGAGCACGGGATTTGGGCCAACTTCCTGTTTTGCTCACTGTGTGGCTCTGAGTCATCTTAAGTCACCCAGGATTGTTCCTTTGTCTGTCACACGTGGGTCACACTGTCATCTACTTGGAAGGATTTCAACAAAATGACATAGCATGTCCCAAGGATGTATAAACTTTACTTTTGAGACCAAGTCTCATGTAGTCCAGGCTGACCTCCAACTTGCCACATAGCTGGGGATAACCTTGACCTCATGAGCCTCTGGCTTCTGTCTCCTGAGTTCCTGTATTACAGGCATGCACCGCCACGCCTGGTTTTATGCAGTGCTGGGGATGAAAGCCAGGGCTTTATGCAGGCTCGGTAGTCATTCTTCCAGCTGAGCCTCAGGGGTTTTATAAGCCTCAGAGTGCTATATTGTTATTGCCTGGGCTAATTTCCGCACACCTTCCATGTGTGGCCTCTGCCATATTTCAATACTTTACGGCATACTGTTTTATTTCATGCAGTATGCCCTATGCCGTCTATAATTAATATTGCCATGTGTCAACAGCAGCTGTTGTGCTGTGTACTGTGCGCGTAGCGTGCTGAGCTCCCTGAAAAGCATTCTGCAGAGGCTGGCTCATTTCAGATAACTAATATTTATTGAGTACTTACTACATGCCTGTCACTAGGAACTGCCAGGGGTGCCAGGGGTGCTACAATGAACAAGACACAAATTCACCACGGTTACATCTTTATAGACTAAAGAGACAACTAACTAGCCAGCAACAGACCGAGTGGAGGCAGTTAATGATGGGACAGAGAGGCCAGCGGCTGTCTTTTAGATTCCATGATAACTGACTGATATCCGAAGGTCCAATCAAAGAATGTTTCTGGCTGGTCAGTGGTGACACACACCTTTAATCCCAGCACTTGGGAGGCAGAGGCAGGCAGATTTCTGAGTTCGAGGCTAGCCTGATCTACAGAGTGAGTTCCAGGACAGCCAGGGCTACACAGAGAAACCCTGTCTCAAACAAAACAAAACAAACAAACAAACAAACAAACAAAAGACAGGCTAAGCTTGTAACACCACTCACCCAGAAACTGCACAGTTTACTTGAGTCATAGAGTGCCCTGTAGAGGGGGTCCCCATTCCCTCAGGTTCCCATGGGGTTTCTTCTGAAGCAGGAAGCCTTCTCAGGGAAAACCCCACTTTTTCATGGAGCAAAACCAGTTTTTGATTTGCCAAGCAGAATGGAGCACGCCTTTAATCCCAGCTCTCAGGATTAGAAGCTTCTAAGCACCTTAGGTCGACAGTAGGGCAGCCCCCAGTGACCCGGGAGCTGGGACTTTATGTCTGTCAGTTAACATACCTGGCAAGAATGATCAATAACCATCAGACAAGTTGGCTGCATCTAGACATCTCTCCCATGCTTTTCTGATCCTCCTCCCCAGGATACCTTTTAACCCTGGAGATCAAGAGTTTTTGTGTGGTTTTTGCAGACCTTGGCTGCACACTGAGGTCACACTTAGCTACGTGAGCTAGAAACCTACTGACTCTGAGAACAGAGGCTAGGAGTCCAGTGGGACCCCAGGATCTCACCTGGCTCTTCCAATGTCCACAGCACCCCATCCTTTGTGACCCCAGAGAAGGGACTGGGATGCTCGGCCCTGGTCTGTGCCAAAAAGAGCTGGCCGGCCTTCCTCCTCTAAATCCAAACTCTCTTTACTAAGTCATTAGTGTGATAATGACTGCATTGCTGGCTAGGGGATTCGGTGATGGGTTAAAAATCCAGAGTAGGCCAGTTGGGTGCTAGAAACTGCAGGTGTTTGTGGAAGTCTGATGATCACAGCAAGACCCAACTGGTCATGTTTAAAGGCAGGCGATGGGCAAGAGAAAGAGCCTTCCGTTGGGCAAATGCTAACGGAGCCGGCAGGCTATAGCACCAATGTGCTGGCTTTGACCGCTCTTTCCCCAGAACACCATTGCTTTCTTAGATCAGCTCTGCAATTGAGTTATTTCTCCCCATTTCTTCGTAAGTGCAGTGTACATCCTGCTCAGTGCTCGTTTGCACAAAATGTTCCCAGCTCAGCCTCATTTATCCTCTGGAAACCTAAGGGGACCAGAACAGCCCTTGGCTCCAGAGAAAGCCTGGAACCGCAGCCTTGCTTCCCAGGGGCACACCTGGCTCTGCTCACTGCAACATGACCCTTGGGTATTCGGGACTCCCTCAGGGCCAGACGGAGGCAAAACTCGGGGTCTTGGAAAAGCCACAAGGTCCCTTTCTGGTGCACTGTGTCAGGCTTTCTGTAAGCCTCTGCCGCCCTACCAGGCTGCAACTCCATTCACAGGAAGAAATGATCTCCTAGGGTTTGTGTCCCACACTGCCAAGGACCAATGAATGCTTGGTTAGCGGGCTCTGCTGGCTGGGTTTCACTGTGTCCTGTGTCAATTTCTTTAACCAGTAATTTGCCAAGATTACTTCTCGCCTAGCCAGTAAAAAAAGGGGTACCCAAATGCAACTCACCACAAAAGCACAAAATTGCTGGGATCTAAACTAGTAAAGAGTCCATTCACACGGGCTTTGGCCTGGAAGCTACATAGTCTAGGTCCAGCGCCAACAGGACCCCACCACACTCCAGTTGGAGGAAGCCCACGGGAGCCAGAGCCATGATGTCTGATGTACTAGAGAGCATTGACTAGAAATCTAGTCCAGCCAGACCCTAACTAGAGTTGGGTTAACTTCAGCCATAGCCAGTGCTTACATGACTGTCACTGAGTCACTGAGCCAGCTTGCTTTGGAACCCTGGTTTTGGCACCTTTACCTGGATTTGGGCTTCTGAAGTTAGCAAAGCTCAACAGCTCGTTCTGGGCCCACTTAAGAAATGCAGGCAACAGAGTCTGCCTCCTGGCACAGAATGGCACAGTGGACTGTGCCCTGGACTATGATTCTGGGACCAGAGTTTCGTTCCAGCTTTATTTACAACTCACTTCTAGGAAAATTCCTTAACTTCTCAGCCCTCAAGGGTTGTTTTTGTTTGTTTGTTTTTGTTTGTCTATAAAAGTGGGGTGGTGGCAAGGGAGTCCGTGCCCAGTGACTCTCAGGTCCTCTGGCTATGAGTTTCTGTGTGACATCTTTCTTTTGTACCTCCAGGGATTTGTGTTGAAATTGGTGTTACTGAGACAGAAATGTCCCTCCTGTGCCAGTCCTCTTGAGTTTACCTTCTCAGTGGGCCAACCCTGAGGGTGGAGTCTGAGGCAGACCAGAATGACAGGGAGAGGGAGAGGGACGGGCACCCTTCACTCGGGGGACTGGGGGAAGCCTTTCAGCAGCCGAGAACGAAGAACACCAATTATTAGCCCAGGTGGTGCAGACCTTTAATCCTAAGGGAGGTCGAGGCAGGTGGATGGCTGTGAGTTTGAGGCCAGCCTGGACTACATAGAGCTTCATAGCTGTGTAGACTGCTAGGGATACAGAGTGAGACCTTGTCTCAAACAAAAACAAAACAAAAAAACAACAGAAAAGAAGGAAGGGAGGGAGGGAGGGAGGGAGGAAGGAAGGAAGGAAGGAAGGAAGGAAGGAAGGAAGCTAGCTAGCTTTTGGGCGTGGCTCACCCTTATGGGCGTCTCTCTTTCTGTTAACCTTTGTGCTTAAAGTCTACATTTAAAACACCTTTTAAAGGACTGGGAGACATGGGTCACTTGTTGCTCTAGCTAGAGGACCAGGGTTTGATTCCCAGCGTCCACATGCCGGGTCACAGCTGCTTGTAACTCCAGTCCCAGGAGATCCAATGTCCTCTTCTGACCTCAGGCACCGCACATGCCTCTGGTGCACAGACATATGTAGCAAGCATACAGAGCTCCTATACACATAAAATAAATCTAAGAAGCATTTTGAGTGTCTTTTAATACATCGCAAATCTGCTTCATGGTGGTTTGTCTTAAAATGCTTTTCCCCAGCAAAGTCAAGAATTTGGTTTTACCTACATGGAGGCTCCAAAAAGTTTACAGAGACTCCCCCGGGGGAATTCTGAGCTGTCTCCAGTTTTACTACCACTGATCAAACCCATTTATTATTTTAATTATTGTTATTTTTCCTTATGTGTGGGGAAAATGTATGTGCTTTTGTGTGTGTGTGCACATCTGCTCGTGTGCATTCGTTCATGTGTGTATATTCATGCAGGTATGTATGCACACATGTGTGAAGGCCAGCAGTCAATTTCAGGCATCTTCCCCAGTCGCTCTCTGCCTTATATGTATTTTCAATCGTTTTATTTTATGTGTATGGCTATTTTGCCTACATGTATGTCTGTGTACCGTGTGCATGTCTGAAGCCTGCAGAGACCAAAATAGAGTATCGGATCCTGTGGAATTGGAGTTACAGATGATGATAAGCTACCATGTCAGTGCTGGGGCTCAAACCTCAGGTTCTCAGGAAGAGCCGCCCGTGCTCTTAACCACTCAGCCATCTCTCTAGCCCCCACCTTATGGTTTTGAAAGGTGTTCTCTCCCTGAACATGGAGTATGCTCTTTGCACTAGAGTGACTGGGCAGCACACTCTGGGCATCTGCCTCCCGACACTGTCACACTGCTGGAATTGTAGGGGCAGACCTCCACGACTGTCTCTTACCTAGTTTGTGCAGGGGCAGAACTCAAGTCCTCAAGTGCAAGTGTCAAGTGCTCTGCCCACTGAGCCACACTGCTCCAGCTCTCCTTGTCCTCGCTCTTTGTGAGACAAGGTCTCACTATTTAGCCAGGACAGACCTTGAATTTCTGATTCTCCTTCTTCTACCTTCTGAGTGCCGGGATTATAGGAGTGTGAAGCGATGTTCACCTTTATGCAAGGCTGGGGATCAAACCCAGCGTCTTTGCGTCCTGGGCAAGCACTCCTCCAACTGAGCCCTGTCCCCAGCCTCAGACTCTTATTTCTCATTTACCTCCTTATCCCTGGCCCTGTGTCTGCCAGGAAGAACATGTACAATAGTCATGCGTCTGGTGAATGAATGAATGAATGAATGAATGAATGAGGTGTGTGTGACGTCAGCTGGAGAAATGAAGAACTCTGCTGTAACTGGCCTACCCCACTCACCTGGAGATAGCAATAGCCCTGAAATCCTTGTACCCTTCAGAGATGGCCTTCTGGATGGCAGTCCGCTCGGCACACACACCCAGTGGGTAGCAGGCGTTTTCTATGTTGCACCCTGAAGGGAGAGAAGAGACCAGCGGTATGGACAGCAGAACCATTTCCTGAGGAGGATGTTGGAAGAGGTTCCCTGTGCCTCATTTGTATGTTTTGACTCATGATAGAGTCACCTGAGAAGAGGGAACCTCAGTTGAGAGAATGTGTGCCTGTGTGTACGTGCACGCGCGCGCGCGCACACACACACACACACACACACACACACACAATAGAGTCATTTGGGAAATGGGATGATTTTCTTGTCTGTGGGGCATTTTCTTGATGGATGACTGATGTGGGAGAGCCTAAGCTCCTTGTGGGTGGTGCCACCTCCGGGTCATGGGTCCTGAGTACTTTAAGAAAACAGGCTGGGCAAGCCATGAGGAACAAGCCTGAGAGCAGCGACTCTCCATGGCTTCTCAGGTTCCTGCCTCTAGGATCCTGCTTTAGGTTCCTGCTCTGACTTCTTTCAATGCTGGACTCCGATGTGAAACTGTGGCTTACATGGGTCCTTTCCTCCCCATGTCCCCATGGGGCCCACTGTTATGAACAGGGCAATGTGTTTAGAAGGACACCGGGGGACACTGGGGCCTACTGTGTCATGGATTTTCCAAGAATGTTTTGGTCTTTGTTTCCCTAATGCCTCATTCTGTTCCCCAAACCTGGAAGCAGATAACATTGTAACTTGGCAGGGGAGCAGGCACATCATCCCTAAGGTCAAGGTCAAGGTCAAGGTGAAGGGAGATGCTGCTGAGGCTCGATAGAGTGGCTGTGGCCGAGTGCTGGCCTGGTGTGAAGATGCAGGTTGCTTACCCAGTGCTGCAGAGGGAGAAAAAAGATAGAAGCAGCCTCAGGTCTGGATCCAGGAGATGGACGCTGTAAGAGGCACCTCAGTGTGGTCTGCATGCCTTTTGTCTTTTATGTTTCATTTATTTGTATTTTATGTGTATGGAAGTTTTGCCTACATGTATGGATGTTTTGCCTACACGTATGTACGACCAACTGCATATGTGCCTGGTGCCGACAGAAGGCCAGAAAGGACTGCTGGATGCCCTGGAACTGGAGTTACAGATGGTTGTGAATCACCACGTGGGTGATGGGAACTGAACCAGGGTCCTCTATGAGAGCAGGCTCCCACCATTCCTGGCAAATGTGTTGCCAATGACGACGTGACCAAGGAAGAGGTTCCTGGATAGCCAAGCTGGAGACCCCAGCAGATAATAACCCCACTCTGTGTGTTGTAGGGATGGATAGGAAGTAGGAGTGGAAAATTATTCAGTTCACAGACCACTAAATCAGCAGAGCTACATCTGGACCAGAGGAGAAGGGAGCCGTGGGACAGTGGGACTCTGACCACAGAGGTTTCCCTTAGACAGGTGGTAGGTGGATGCTCTGTGTATAGGAAGAAGAATTCATACAGGTCCTTATAGGGGAGCCTGGTGACAGGCTGCTAATTGTTCCCCACTTGAGTTTAGCTGGACACAGAGCTATCCGTCTAGAAACCATATTTTCCAGCCTCCCTTGGAGCATCCTGTAGTGTTACAGTTTTGTCGGCTTGGGTTTGTGCCTGTGAGACGTGTATCTACCTGTGTGCATTTGGGGAGGCCAAAGATAGGATAGAGAATGCTTGCTACGGCATTCTCTGCTTTATTTCCTTGGGAGAGCGAACCTAGGGCTAGACCGGCAAGCTCCAAGGAGCCCCCCCCCACCCCCATCTCCCAACAGCACTGGGATTACAGGCAAATGTGATGTGTCCAGCTTTCTATGTGTATGGCTACTTGGGATTTGAACTCAGGGCCTTGTGCTTGTACAGATGAGCCATCTCCTTAGCCCAGGTATGCTAATGACCAATGACTGTGAGCGGATGCAGTTCCGGAAGCTCTCTGCCTGCCCTCCACCTCCTCTTTGCCTTCCTAGGGCCTGAGACTTGATTTGTTTGTTTGTTTGTTTGTTTGTTTCATTGAGACAGGTCTTACAAGGAAGCCCTAGCTGGCCTGGACCTTGCTTTGTAGATCAAGCTGGCCTCAGACTCACAGAGATCTACCCACCTTTGCCTCCCTAATGCTGGGATTAAGGACGTGCCCCACCCTGTCCAGCAGAGGGCTAAGACTTGAATGGCACATTGTGCCAGTCTGAACCTGTGCATGAGGGTGCCACTCTGGGGATGGTGGGACACCTGGGCAGGGTTTTTTAATCTCTAGCCTTGTGGACCAGAGTAGGGCAGTCCACAGGCCTGAACTGCAGCCCCACTCCTGGTCTGCCAGAGAAGAGAGCTCTGGGCAGTCATCTGAAGTTACTGAGTTATCTGTCAAGTCAGCTTGGATCTTGTCTGTCATACTCCCCGTGTCCAAGTCTGAGCGTTCATCGTGATTCTGTGGTATTTTGTCCCTCAAGTGCTTATTGGATCTGGAAAGTATAAGAGAAGTCACTGAAGGTACAGCTGTTGCCAGAGTCGGCATGTCCTCTTGGGTTTTCCTGTTCCTTCATGATCTGTGTTAGCATACTGGGAGTGAGTGCATTCGTTACATTGCTCACAGCTTTTGAGACCACATGGATCCATGGTCCAGAACTGATGGCTGTCACTAGACCTTTGGCAGGATGCCATAGCTGTAAGTCTGCTGGGAAGAAGGCCAGCACGTTTCATTTCCAGGCTAGGTCTGGCCCTGCGCTGTTAAGATGGTGACAGGTTCCTACATTGGGGAGGAAGGACTGGTGTATACAGTGGGCACTACTGTAGGATGCAGTGGGCACCGACCGCTTTGACATTAGTGTCTCTTTGTTTTGCTACTGTGACTGTGCATGTGTGTATATGTGCATGCGTGTATGTGTATCCATGTTACACATGGTTAGAGGCTGGTGTTGGAGTCTTCCTCAATCACTTCCTGCCTTATCTTATCTGGAACTATGTGCACACATGTGCGGGGATGTGAGTGCACATGTGAGTGCAGTTGCTGTGGAGTTCAGAACAAGGCGTTTGGTCCTTGTGAGAGCTGGAGCCACAGGTGGTCGGGAACCTCCTGAGGTGGAAGCTGGGGACCAAACTCGGGTCCTCTGTAAGAGCACTGTGTGCTCTTAACTGCTGAGCCATCTCTCTAGCCCTTACCTTTGTTTGTTGATTGATTATTGTTATTTTTTAAAAAAAGATTTACTTACTATTTTATGTATATGAGTACACTGTGGCCGTCTTCAGACACACCAGGAGAGGGCATCAGATCTCATTACAGATAGTTGTGAGCCACAGTGTGGTTTCTGGGAATCGAACTCAGGACCTCTGGAAGAGCAGTCAGTGTTCTTAACTGCTGAGCCATCTCTCCAGCCCAATTATTGTTATTTATGAATTCAGGGTCTCTCGCTGGACTTGGACCTTATCAGTTCACCTACTCTGGAAGGCCTACAAGCCCCAGGGATCCTGCTGTCCTGTCTTTGCCTGTCCTAATCTGGGATAGCAGGTTACCCTGTTACGCTATGCCAGCTCTTTTTATGTGCGTGCTTGGAGGCCAAGGAAGACAGCCAGGATTCACAACCTGGGATGCTCAGGACAAGGCCACCCTGAGAACAACAGTCAACATTTGGTACTTGATATGAAACTGGGAGTTATTACAGAAAATGGGAGATGTCCATGGCTGGCTGAAGAAAGGAACACATCTCTCTTGGGTAAGAAAAAAATGTTTTTTTCTCCTATTAAAGTAATCTAGATCACCAAGGGCCAATATTACACACACACACACACACACACACACACACACACACACACACACACACACCACACCCATTGTAAAACTCATGAAAATCGTTTAACCTTTCCTACCTGATAAAATGTTTACACAGGCACTTGCCCTGGTGTGCTTGTTAGCCTGGTTTGAGTCGGGTTGGTTGACACACCCTCTTTATTAAAACAAAACAAAACAAAACAAAACAAAACAAAACAAAACAAAACAAAACAAAACAACGTGTCATCCTCCTGCCTCAGCTTCCTGAGTAGCTGGGATAACAGGTCTGGTGAGCCAGACTTGGCTCTAAGCCAGGTTCCTCATCCTAGCCTGAAATGACTTCCTTGAAGCACCTCTCAGGCTGGTAAAATGTCTCAGCCACTAAAATCACTTGTCCTAAGTGGGGTGACTGTGCTCCCTGGAACTCGTGGAGGAAGGGAGAACAGACTCTGAAAGCTGTTCTCTGACCCCCAGTCTCCATGCTCTCTGTTGCATGCTTACATGCACACACACACACACACACACACACACACATGTTTTTTTTAGAAAGAAGAAATACTTCTCTAGCCTGCATGTCTCCCAGCCTTCACTGACCTGCTTCATCCCACCTCTCCCTGAGCTGTCCCTGACTCACGCCTGACACTTTCCTGACACACATGAGTCACGCCAAGCTTGAGCTCCAAGGGCTGAGTGGCTGCTAAAGCAAATTGCCACAGTTAGAGAAGACTCCTTCCTCAGGACAACTTCCGGGCCTGTGCCGGAAGCTCAGAAGCGCTTTGCTTAAACTACAGACAAGGTCTGAGGGGAGTGGAGGAATGGGTTCAGCAGGACCCCACCTCTCTAAAGCAAACTGAGTTCCTGTCCATCCCTTTTGTCCCACAGGCTCTGAACATTTAGTGTAGGAACCCAGTCTTCTAGTTCCTAAATGCCCATAGCAAGAACTGTGCCTCAGATAAAGTCACCCTGGGCTGAGAAGTTCCATGTCACCAAATCAAAATTAAATTCTTATCAGATCTTCTTAGAAATCAGGAGAAAGAGACAGATATGGTAGTAGACACCTGTAGCCTCAGAACTTGACAGAGGGAGGCAGGAGGATCGGGAGTTTAAAGCCAGCCTCAGCTATCCAGTGAGTTGGACCTAGTTTGAGCTCCATGAGACCCTATCTCAGAAAAAGAACAAAATCAAACTTGGAGTGACTTCATCTTTTTGTTTGTTTGTTTAATTTTTCTGCTGTCTATTGTCTTGGGCTTAGCTTCTATGATTTAGACACTGAATGTGCTCCAAATGTCTGAGTGGTCCCTAGGATGGCACTTTTAGGAGGTGCTGTGTCCCTCTAAGAGGTGGCCCTGGCCAGAGGCCCAGAAATTACACAACACACAGACCGTTACACTAAAGTCAACATGCAAAACTGAGGGACAAGCATTTCACAAGTGACAAAAAAGACCCAGCCTGGCTTTGCCCTGTCTCTGCTTCAGCTACCTCTGCTCTGCTCACTATACTCTCTCTCTCTCTCTCTCTCTCTCTCTCTCTCTCTCTCTCTCTCTCCCCCTCTCTCCTTCCTTCCTTCTTACTTTTTTTTTTTTTTGGAAGCCAGGATCTGTTGTAGCCCAGACTAGCCTCAAACCAGATGTATAGCTGAGGGTGACTTAGAACCTCACCCTCTCCAGCTCCTGTCTATCTCTGTAGTGCCTCTGTTTTGTCCAAAATGGAAACATTCCAGTACTCCAGGGAAGCTCCTTAAGACAGCAAGTAAACAACTCAGAATAGCTTCAGGAAGTCCCTGAAACTGACCAAATTCACCAAGCACTGCCCTCCCCAAGAGTGTGGAGCAAAGAATCCTGGGAGTCACTCTCAGACAAATAGAACTGCCTGAAAGAGGTTGAGACCAACTGAGGCAGCTGGAAAAGGCTCTCTCCAGCCTGCTGAGTGCCTGCAGGCTGTGCAGTGTATTCCAGGTTCCCAGTTTGTGAGCTCTCGCCCATGCTGGGATGGACTTTGGTGATGCAGCCACTGAGTCATTTCTGCTCCTGTAAGTGACTCCCTCCCCCATATTCCTGTAAGCAACCCCAATAAACACATTGGTTCACCAAGTTGGACTTTGGTGGTATCTGTACTTGGGTCTGTTATAGGCTCCCTATATGGGGTGAGTAGATGCTTGTGGTGCTGGGGTTCAAACCCAGGGCTTGGAGTATGTTAGACAAACAAACACTCTACCAACCGAGCTACAACTCCAGCCTCCTGAACACTTGATTCATTATTTTTTTTTATAGATTTTCTTAATTTTTTTAAAAGTACGTGTATGGGGCTGGTGAGATGGCTCAGTGGGTAAGAGCACCTGACTGCTCTTCTGAAGGTGATGAGTTCAAATCCCAGCAACCACATGGTGGCTTACAACCACCCGTAATGAGATCTGACGCCCTCCTCTGGTGCGTCTGAAGTCAGCTACAGCGTACTTATGAATAATAATAATAAATGAATCCTTGGACCAGAGAGACTGACCAGAGCTAGCAGGGCCGACTGGAGCCAGTGGGGCTGTGTGGGGCTGTATGGGGGCGGCTGGAGTGAGTGGGGCTGGCCGGAGCGAGCATGGTTGACCGGAACAAGGGAAAAAAAAAGTACGTGTATGTGCCGGGCGTGGTGGCGCACGCCTTATATATATATATATATATATATATATATATATATATATATATATATATAAAATAAATATATAAATATATATATATATTTATACATTTATTTTATGTATACGAGTACACTGTAGCTGGTTGTGAGCCATTGTGTGGTTGCTGGGAATTAAACTCAGAACCTGTGCTTGTTCCTGACCTGCTCACTCTGACCCAAAGATTTACTTATTGTTATATGTAAGTCCATTGTAGCTGTCTTCAGACACACACCAGAAGAGGGCATCAGATCTCATTACAGATGGTTGTGAGCCACCATGTGGTTACTGAGATTTGAACTCAGAACCTCTGGAAGAGCAGTCAGTGCTCTTAACCGCTGAGCCATCTCTCCAGCCCCTGCCTTACTTTTTGAAGCAGGGTCTTTCATTGTACTCAGAGCTCACTTGGCTCAGCAGGCTGCTCAGTGACCTTCAGGGATGCGCCTGTCTCTGTGCCCCGGAGCCTGGGGTTTCAGACCTGCACCACTGGGCCTGGCTTTTCTCTGTGGGTGCTGGGAATTGAATTTAGGTCTGTCATTTCTACTAGTACTCATCTCCATACAGCAAAGTAACTTCTTGCTTACATGGTGGATAAAGAGGGGACAGGGACAATGCTGTCCCAAGATCACACAATAAAGAAGGAAAATGTGCCTTCTCTTAGGTCAGCCGTTCTCAACTTGTGGCTTGTGACCACTTTGGGGATCAAAATGACCCTTTCACCTGAGACCACTGCAAAACACAGATATTTACATTACGATTCATCCCATAATTACAGATATGAAGGCGCAGCAAAGGTAATTTCATGGTTGGGGTCACTACAGCATGAGGAACTGTATTAAGTGGTCGCAGCATTAGGAAGGTTTAGATGGTGCCTGCAGAGAATCGTAGGAACCACAAGCACTGTTCCAAGATCCTTTCTTATGCTGTGTGATCTGCTCATTGAGAGCAGAGGACAGACAAGCCTTCTGAAGTATGCTCAGGGCTCTGAGTGGTCTTCTCTGCTCTCCCCTTTATCCACCTTCCATCTGGCTTCCCAGGACCACCGTGGTGGAGCATCATCCCCATGAGGTGAGGATGGGCTCTATCTCCCTGGCCTGCTTCTTTCTCTCTCCTCCTGTCCTGTCCGGACCCCTGCTCATCCCACCCCACCCGACCCCAGCTCTTGCTCTCTGTCTCACCCCCCCACCCCATCTGCTTTCACCAGGAACTGCAGAAAGCTGCCAGTCGGTGTGAATCATGGCAACACAATTGTAGTTATCAATTACCAGCCCAGGTGACCCATCATCTGTGAGGCTCTCCCTGCAGGGTAGAGAGTGACAAAGAGAGTACTTGTTTTTCTCTGAGGTTGCTCACAGCCAGGCTGTCAACAGCAGACTTACTTTTGAATGGCATGGGATGCCTGCCACTTGTGCAACAGAAGCTGCTGGGAGCCGGAGCTGGAACGGGGATTTTGTTGATTGGGAGAATATCGTAGAGCTGGTTAAATTACAAACTCTAACGTGTCTAACGTGGACTGTGCTCTCTCTGCTCCCCATCTCTCTGCTCACCCAGGATGCTCCAGTTCCCTCCGGTTGCTTGGGGACCCTCTTCCCCACAAGCTGACTGCATGGCCCTGCTTTTATGCACCTGGCTCTACCTCCAAGATCAGAAGGAGATCCAAGACTTCCACTAATGTCTTCTGTTGGCTTAACTCTAAGTAAAATTCTGTCTTCTCAGAAACAGTTAGAGGAGCCCAAGTCTGCCTAGGACAACGGGGCAGAGGCCAAATATTGTTAATGTCTAGGGGGATGGTTTGGTACATAAAGTGTTGGTGCAAGCTTGAGGAACATTATTCGGATCTCCAGAACCAGTGTAAATGCCAGGGTGGGGGTGGGGTGGGGCCTACCTGTAATCCAGCGCTCACTCAGAAGGCAGAGATCACTCAGGATCTCCACAGCAAGCTAGCTAGCTAGACTAGAATGCGGTGAGCTCTGGGTTCAGTAGAGAGACCCTGCTCCGGGGCACAGGGACGGAGCAGGACTCCTGATGTCTGCCCCAGCCTCCACACAAACACATGTGTAAACAGCCATACACACAACTCACAACTCACACAAGCATGTTGTTGTTGTTTTCAATACAGGATTTCTCTGTGTAGTTCTGACTATCCTGGAATTCATTCCGTAGACCAGACTGGCCTGAAACTCAGAGAGAGAGAGAGAGAGAGAGAGAGAGAGAGAGAGATCTGCTTGCCTCTGCCTCTTGAGTGCTGGAATTAAAAGTGGCTGTCACTAGACTACAACTACACACTTTTTTTTTTTTGGTTTTTCGAGACAGGGTTTCTCTGTATAGCCCTGGCTGTCCTGGAACTCAGTCTGTAGACCAGGCTGGCCTCGAACTCAGAAATCCGCCTGCCTCTGCCTCCCGAGTGCTGGGATTAAAGGCGTGCGCCACCACGCCCGGCTACTTTTTTTTTTTTAAACCGCTGAGATAGTAAGTTTTTTATCGAGATGTTGGGTCTCTTCTGGAAGCCTGTTTTGTTTGTTTGTTTGTGTTTAGATTTATTTATTTTATGTTTATGTCCTATATGTACATATATGACTTATGTGCCAGAAGATCCCATTACAGATGGTTGTGAGCCGCCATGTGGTTGCTGGGAATTGAACTCAGGACCTTTGGAAGAGCAGCCAGTGAGTGAGTGCTCTTAACCGCTGAGCCACCTCTCCAGCCCTGGAAGCTTGTTTGGATGTTTTTCTGTGACTGAATACCCACCATTCAGCAGACCTTCCCTTCTTCCTGGCAGTCTGGAGCAAGCGACCCTTCAGAGAAACCTGCCCTGGGNTGCAGTCTTTACGGTGGGTAGAGACTGTCAACGTTGTAGGTGGAGCATGTGGAGCAGGGAAGGAATGCAAAGAGGAGACAACAAAAACAGAACAGGCCCTGACAGTTGTGGCAAAAAAAAAAAAAAAATGTGGCAAAAGAGTTTCAGAGAGACACTGGATGTGGGAGGCAGAGGCGGGCCATCTCTGTGAGTTTGAGGCCAGCCTGATCTACAGAGGGAATTCCAGAACAGCCAAGGGCTACACAGAGAAACCCAGTCTTGAAAACCAAAACCGAACAAAATGAGTTTCAGAGAGTAGAAGCTTAGGAGCGCTAGGGGTGGAGCCTGCCTTAGGCATCAGCATTCTAGGGAGTGGACAAGCCATAAAGGCTTGGGAGCCATAATGGCAGCTGATCACAGTGACTGCTGTCACCAGCCAAGGCAGCCACTGGCTGCTGGGTACCAGCTAGGCCACTGGCAATCAAAGCCCAGAGCCTCAAGCCTCCAATGTGAACCCCTGAAACTCTCAGTCTCTAACTTCTAGGTTGGGGCACCACAAGTATCCAGATCTCAGGACTTAAAGCACTAACTGTGGGTCATCCTGTCCGCACCATAAGCTTTGGGCACTAGAGGGCCCAGAACTTCCAAGATAAAAGTCTACCTCTCCTTGTCTATTTGAGATTTCTATCCCAAGCAGACAGAAGGACCCTCAGCTCAGTGGTAACAGCTCTGCATATCCACTACGAAGCAAGGATCTAAAGCAAGGGTGTAAAGGCGGTAAGAATGAAGAGTCAAGGGGCTAGAGAGATGGCTCAGAGGTTAAGAGCACTGACTCTTCTTCCAGGAGCCCTGGGTTCAATTCCCAGCAACCATATGGTGCCTCACACCATCTGTGATGGGGGTCTGATGCTCTCTTCTGATGTGTCTGAAGACAGTGTACTCACATTCATAAAATAATAAATCTTTAAAAATAAAAAAGAGTTATCCTGAAGGATTAAAGGTTTAAATGTGAAAATTTAGCCTCCAAAATTAAAAAAAAAAAAAGAAATGAAGAACAGAACCTGTTCCCCAGTGGGTAGAGAAGACCAACCTGCCAGCTAACAGAAAGCAAGCATCATGAGAGTGGTACGTGTTATACCAGGTGTGGTGGCACACGCCCTTAATCCCAGCTCTTGGGAGGCAGAGGCAAGTAGATCTCATTGAGTCCCTGGTCTACAGAGCAAGTTCTAGGATAGCCAGGACTGAACAGAGAAACCCCTGTCTTGAAAAACAGAAAACAGAAAAGAGAAAACATTCTAATGATAGGTACTTAGGTGCATGGAAGTGCATGGCCTTTAATTGCAGCACTGGGAGGCAAAGGCAGGCAGAGACCTGAGTTTGAAGCCAGGCTGGTCTATTGTTCCGGGACAGCCAGGGCTACAAGGAGAAACCCTGTTTCAACAAACAAACCTGTCATGGCACCTGAGTTCCTGGGTTAGCCTGCCCTGAAATGGGAGCTACCCTGGTGGTTTTATCCGTTTTATCGCTGCTGAGAGAACGCTTCCTGACTAATGCACAGGACGCTTTCCCGCCTCCCTCTGGCACTGGCTCTGAGATTACAGGAGATCCACAGGTTAGAGGGCTCCTCATTCGACTGTGCTCTTGGTCCTTCCTTTCATCCTATTAGCTGTTTCTCACACCTTCACACCACCTCCCTCTCCTCTTCCTCTTCCTCTTCCTCCTCATGTGTGTGTATCTGTCTGACTGTGTGTATGTGTGTGTTTGTCTCTCTCTGTCTCTCTGTGTGTACCTGTCTGTGTATCTGTGTGTGTGTGTCTGTCTGTCTGTCTGTGCATGTGTATGTTTGTCTCTCTTTCTATGTACCTGTCTGCTCTGTGTATCTGTGTTTGTCTCTCTCTGTCTCTCTCTCTTTCTCTCTCTGCCTGTTTGTGTGCTTCTCTCTGTGTGTACAGGCCCATGTATATGGAAGCCAGACTGGGACAGCTTCAGGTACCATTCCTCAGACACCATCCATCCACCTTGTTCTTTGAGACAGAGTCTCTCACTAGCCTGGAGCTTGCCAATCAGGCTAGGCTGTCTGGCCATTGAGCTCCAAGGATCCATCTGTCTCTATCCACCCAGCACTGGAATGACCAGCATGTGCTGTGCCTATGTTTACCGGCTCTGGAGATCAGCACTTTACTGACTGACAAATCATCCCATCTTTCCTCTTCTTCCTATTTCGACAGTCCTGGTCCAAGCCCCTTGCTCATATACTCCACAAACCCCATGTAAAGATCACTCAAAATAGCTTCAGGAAGTCCCTGAAACTGACTAAATTCACTGGAACACCCCCCCCTCCCCCCGCTCCCCTTCCAGAGTAGACAGTAAAAGCTCAGAGTCCCTCTCAGAGGAAAGAGGCTGAGCTGCAGTAAATACTCTGAAGCCAGCTGAGCTGCCTGAAAGAGGACTACAACACCCATCCTCCTGGCAAGGACATTCTCCATCTAACCTGTGAGCTGCCTCCAGGCTGTGCAGGCAGCTCCAGCTTCCCAGCTTTGGAAGCTGACACCCACACTGGGGTGGGCCTTGGTGATAACAGCTGGTTTTTTGGGTTTTTTTTTTGAGTTCTTTCTGCTCCTGTAAGTGACCCCTCACCCGTATTCCTGTGGGTAAGTCCAGTTGGTTCACCAAGTTGGACTTTGGAGGTATCTGTACTTCGGTCTGTTGTGGGCTCCCTATCTGGGGTCAGTAGATGCAAGTTGTATCTCCCCAGGGAAGGTTCTGTCACACACCTGGGTGATTCATGAAGCTCACAGAGGCTCAGTCAACAAGGCATATGAAAAGGCACTGTAGTTGTCACCTGTCCACACCATGTCCCAACTGAGCATGTCCTGAAGTTTACCAAGCTCCCTCCTTCCCTCCCCCTTCTCCTTCCTTCACTTCTCCCTCCCCTCCTTCTTCCCTTCTCCTTCCTCCCTCCTTTCCTTTCTCCTTCCCTTCTTCCCTCCTCCCTTCTCCCCTCCCTCCTTCCTCCTTCCCTCTCTCTTCCCCTCCTTCCTCCCTCTCTTCCTCTTTCTTCCCTCCCTTCTCCTTCTCTACCACTCTCTCCTTCCCTTATTCTCTTTCCTCTCCTCTTGCTCCCCTAAACCAAGACCCTTGTGTGAGCACCACACCATAGCTGCAACCCATTCTGGCCTACTTAAGTGTCTATAAACATGAGCTCAGGGCAGATCCTTGTTAACTCAGTACAGACTGCTGGATTCCCAGACGGTGTCTGGATCCTCTCCTCCAAAAACAAACAAACAAACAAACAAACAAACACCTCTGTCCTCCGGATGCCATTCCTCCCCAGCCATCCCCAGCACCCCAGGGTGGAGGAAGGTGGGGTTTTGGGAGCTCCAGCCCTGGGTCCCATCACCAGTGCCTCCTGTAACTTAGGACATGTCTCTGGCCTCAACTTCTTCATCTTAAAATGGGTCTAATCTAGGACAGAAGGTCAGAGAAAGAACTAACTGATGGGAGGGGAATACTGGGCATACAGGACATTCAGTAAGTAATCCTAGTTTCCTGCCCTGCGGGTCATGGGTGGTCTTCATTTTGGCTTCTCCCTCTAATCTCACGTGCAAATTCCCTTCCCCACTCCAGACTTCTAAGAACAGAGAGGCACTGTGCAGATAAGCAGTTGGGTGAGCCCCACAGCCTGGGCGGGAGCAGGAGAGGAGCAATGAGGACCACGCTGTTTCTCCTCTCCACCTGTACCTGGGCCCCATCCACGCTTCTCCAGAGGGGACTCCGACACCAGCCCTTACCAGAGAAGATCTTCCCGTCCCCGGTGAGCAGGGCAGCCCCCACAGGGAAGCGGCTGTAGGGGCAGTAGGCTGACTTCTTGGCCTCACGAGAGGACAGCAGCAGCCGCTGGACGTGCTCGGGCTCCACGGCACAGGAGGGGCATTCCTGGGCCATGTCGGTCCGAGGCGGGTGAGCTGGCCGCTGCAGAGGAGAGGAAACCGGTGTTGGCCGTCTGCCTGCACTGGCCAAGAGAAGTGGCTCCTCCCCCGGGGTGTGTCCCTGCGCTAGACGGAGACCTGGAGGCTGGCTCCCAGGCTGGCGGGATGCTGGCCAGGACTTGGCAGCCAAGTGAGTCAGTCTCCCAGGGCTGGAGCCTGGAGGATATGGAGTTTACGACTGAGCTGCGGGGTGGGTTGTGTGTGTCCCACGGTGGAGCAGTATGTGGTGCCCACCCGTGAGATAGTTTCCTTTAACCACTTCACTCACTGTCAACACAGATCAAGAGTGGGCCACAGGGCAGCTGCCAACTCAGTGGACGGCTGTAGACACACAGTCCCAGGGAGGAGGATTCTGGATGGGTCTGTGTGACACCTGAGGTCAAAGCTCAAAGGATCCTGATTCCTCAGAATATTTAATGGCTTGGTTTTTTAAGCCGAGAGAAGGGATCAGGCTGAAAGTTCAGAACTTGGGCAACCATGTCAGTGTGCCAAGTCAGAAGGTGTGCACAGCCTGGGAAACGTCTCTGTTTTCAGTAGTTTGACCTCATTTCCTTCCTGTCCTACCTAACCTAGCCATTAAAACCATCTCAGCTGGAGGGAAGCAGGGCCCTCCTTCTTCCCTCCCTCCCTCCCTCCCTCTCTCCTTCCCTCCCTCCCTCTTCCTGGACTTTGTTGGATTGGTGGTACCAGAAATGGATTTACACCCTGGCTGTTCTCTTTCTCTCACACACAAATGTTAGTGGGTTCCTTGTCAGACGTCAGCACGTTCCGTTCCTCTGTCTATAGTGGGGTAGCAACAGAAGTGGGGGAGCTTTGGATTAGAGTGGGCTGTGGCTTGGGTTCCAGGTATCTGTTTATTAGCTCTCCCACGAAGAGCTGTGCTACCTCTCAGAGCCTCAGTGTCTTTATCTACGAAATGGGTGCACAATTGGCAGTCCCTTCCTGTGGTTACCAGGATGAGATGATAATATGGTCCAGGGAGCCAGTGGGGAGAGGATATAGAAGTGGCACATGGGAACACTTCAAACAAACTGGCTTATTGTCCTTAAGTGACTTGGCCAAGTCTATATAGAGTGGGCCGGATTGCAGTCAGCGCAGCCAGACAGGTCCAAGTGTCCCCGGATGGCCACCATGCAGGAGTGAATCAGCAGCTTCTCTGAGGGCTTGTGTGGTGCTGGGGACTGGGAGGAAGAAGGCAGGAGAGAGCAGAGAATAGGGCAGCATCTCCCCATCCCCCCACCCCACCCCACAAGCAGAGACCTCTGCTCAAGAGTCTAGCAACCCTGTACCCAGGACCCTGGGCTCCTAGCCATACATAGATGAAACTCATGCCCGGCAGTGCCAGTGCCTGGTGGGTAAGGTTTGCCTCATTTCCTCCCGACATCTCCCTCCATTACATGTCCCCTTTCACCATTTCCAGACTCAAGAGGCTCTTATGCCCCCCCCCACAAGCCAACACCAAGGACCTGGCTCTCCAGTTGCTCATTCTCCTGGGTGAGGACTTTCAGTGTGAGGACAGGTCTGTGGATGTAACTGATTCAGGACTTTCTCTAAAATGTTTAGGAGGCAGGTTTAATTACCATTGGGGAAAAGATGGTGGTGTTCTCTGTCTGCACAGCAGGCCTGGCATAGAATTCAATGTGTAGTCTCCTCTATTCACCTCACCCTGAGACGATAAAGGGACAGGAAAGGGACAGGCAGGAGGGCTCAGCTGGTAAAGGGGTTGGCCAGCAAGCTTGACAACTTGATTGAGGGCCCCAAAAGACAAAGACATGACTCTACAGAGTAGCCCACGGACCCTCAAGTGCATGCCATGGTGAGCATGCACACAGAGTCACATGGCACAAACAACACGTTTGCCCATGTGTGTGTACATACACACACACTCACACACACACACACACACACACACACACACACACTGCTCTTTTGTGTTTCCTGAGTTGCTTAGCTTGCACTCCCTCTTGAGTATGTACTAGAATCCTTTCCTTTTAAAATATTTCATGTTTATTATTTTTTAAAGATTTATTTATTTATTATATGTAAGTACACTATAGCTGTTTTCAGACACCCTAGAAGAAGGCATCTGATCTCATTAAGGATGGTTGTGAGCCACCATGTGGTTGCTGGGATTTGAACTTAGGACCTCTGGAAGAGCAGTCGGTGCTCTTAACCGCTGAGCCATCTCTCCAGCCCCCACTTATTATTTTTAATTTGAGTTTTTGTGCAGTGTGCCTATGTGTGAGCATGTGCATGTGAGTGCAGGTACCAGCAGAGACCAGAGGAGGGCGCTGGATTCCCCTGGAGCTGACATTACAGGAAGCTGTGAGGTGTCTGATGTGGATGCTGGGAACTGAATTCAGATCCTCTGGAAGAGCAGCAAGGTCTCTTAAGCTCTGAGATATCTCTGCAGCCACCTGAGCCATCTCTTCAGCTCTTATCTTCCATTTCCTTCTTCACCTCTATCCCTCTCTTCCCTGTCTCTATTCCTTCCTCCTTTTAGCGCTTAAACCTCTCTTAAAAACAGCCTGTGGTGGTGGCACACACCTTTAATGCCAGGACTTGGAAGGCAAAGGCAGTCAGGTCTCTGTGAGTTTGAGACCAGCCTGGCCTACATAGTGAGTTCCAGGACAGCCAGACTACACAGAAAAACCCTGAGTCCAAAACCAACCAACCAACCAACCAACCAACCAAACAAACAAACTTTTACAAAGTTAAACTAGTTGCAACCTGACTCATCCTGGTGTAAATTATTTCTGGCATAAATCAAGACCTGGCTGCTTCTGAGGAGAATTCTGAGGAGAATACCTCAGAGCTGGCAATCCTGAACTGCACGCTTGCTTCTGTAGACAACCGCAGCCCTTGCCAGACCCAGCTCTGGTCTCCTGGAGTCCACAGCACTAGGACCCTGGTGACTGCCAGGCGAGTGATAGCCTTTGACTCCTTTGAAGCTCTGAACCTGAGTTTGGCATAGATGGAGACTGTACCCATGACAGCTCAGCAGCGCAGAGACTGGGAGCCAGCGATGACTCAAGGTTTCTTCATAGAAAGGAGTGGGGTGTCTGTTGAATGGAGCAGGAGCGAACGTGGCAACCTGCTAGGTTAAATTATAGATCAATAATATTATCAGAATTTTCTAAATATATCCTACTTTATACAAAATTAAGGTAAGTCAGTTGCCTTGCTAGGAGACCATGACTATCTAAGGAGAGGTCTTTTATTCTTTTTTTCCTTCTCTCTTTCTTTCTCTCTCGGTGTGTTTGTGTGTGTATGCATGTATGTGGTGTGTGTGTGTATGTGGTGTGTGTGTGCGGTGTGTGTATATGTGGTATGTGTGGTATTATATATGTATATATGTGTGGTGTGGTGTGGTGTGAGGTGTGTGTGTAATGTGTGTATGTGGTGTGTATATATGTAGTGTGTGTATATGTGTGTGTGGTGTGTATATATGTAGTGTGTGTATGTGTGTGTGTGTGGTGTGTATATATGTAGTGTGTGTATGTGTGTGTGGTGTGTATGTGTGTGTGTGTGTGTAGTGTGTGTATGTGGTGTGAGTGTTTATGGTGTGTGAATGTGTGTGTGGTATTGTGTATGTATGTGGTGTGAGTGTTTATGGTGTGTGAATGTGTGTGTGGTATTGTGTATGTATGTGGGGTGTGTGTGTGTGTGGTGTGTGGTATTGTGTATGTATGTGGTGTGTGTGTGTGTGTGTGTGTGTGTGTGTGTGTGTGTGTGTGGTATGCTCATGTACTCATCCTAGAGGAGGACATTGGCGTCTTCCTCCATCTCTCTCCCACCTTACTCATTTGAGCAGGGTCTCTCACTGAACCTGGAACTCACTGGTTTTTGTCTAGGCTGGTAGCCAGGTCTCACCTACCCCAAGATGAGCTCAAATCTCACTTTTTGACATTTGATGGTTGATTAATTGACTGGTTGGTTCTGTGTATGTGTAGAAACTGTGTGCCACAGTGCGTGTGTGAAGCTTGTGGGAGCTGGTGCTCTCCTTCCACCATATAGGTCCTGGGGATCGAACTCAAGTCATCAGGTTTGGCAGCAAGCACCTTTCACCTACTGAGTCATCACAGTGGCCCAAGGGTGGTGAGCTTAGGAAGTTCCTTCCTAGTGTAAGATATGAAGCAGTGGGTGTTTTGTTTTTTTTAATTTATTTATTATTAAATGTAAGTACATGGTAGCTGTCTTTAGACAAACTAGAAGAGGGCATCAGATCTCATTACAGATGGTTGTGAGCCACCATGTGGTTGCTGGGATTCAAACTCGGGACCTTCGGAAGAGCAGTCAGTGCTCTTAACCGCTGAGACATCTCACCAGTCCTGTCAGTGTGTTCCTGGAGACTTTATGCTGCCAACCTGCTGTGATGATGTGTCTTGTCCTTTATGGTCCCTCTGGTACCTCTGGGAAGACACCTGCCATGAATCCATGAGGAAAGGACACAGAGCAGATGTTGTTGAAAGAGTGGGAAGGGAAGAAAAGACGTTATCATCTGTTCAGTGGGTCATGGGCCATGGAAGGAAGCCTGAGAGTTTATCTGTCTTTGTCCATGTGACATCTGTTGACTGTTGTAAACCTGGTTAGCTTTAGCTGTCAATAAAACTTAGAGTCACAGGAGAAGGGAATCTCACTGGAGAGATTACTTAGATCAGATTGGCCTGTGGGCATGGCTGTGGGGGAGTGTCTTGATTGTTAATTAATATATAGGAAGATCCAGCTCACTGTGGGCAGCACCATTCCCTAGGCCTGTGATTCTCAGCTGTATAAGAAAGCTAGCTAAGCATGAACCTATAGGCAAGCCAGCAAGCACCATTGCTTCTGCTTGAGTTCCTGCCCTGACTTCCCTCAGTGTTGAACTGTGTGACATGGAAGCCAAATCAGCCCTTTCTCCCCAAGTTGTCTTTGGTCAGTGTTTTATCACAGCAACAGAAGGCAAAGCAGAACATTGTTTTTGTTGGCTATAGCTCTCAACTACCCCAGAACTTCAGAGAATCTGATGCAGTGGGCAGTGGACGGTCCAGGGAGTAGGTATGTGGATCAGACAATGAGATAATTCTTTTCTTTTGGGCGCAGAGGCACGTGAACTCTGCGTCCTTCTGGCTTCAGAAAGTTAGGATAACAGTGGTGTCCTCATTGATGAGATAGGATCCACACACAGGGTGACAACCCTGCTCAGAGAAACCCGCCTGCATCTTTTATTTTGCTTCTTTCAGGGGAGGACCCCTGGTGGGCTGCCAATCATTGTCAGCAGGTACTGGCAACATGAGCCAATCAGAAGCCCCCTTGTTCTGCTGAGTTGGTGGGAATGTTTCCCATTGAGGCTGCTAATCCAGGCTGCAACTACAGCTGATAGCCCTGATAGCCGGCCTGGCCTCCTGTGGTCCAGAGAGCTTGCTTGCAAAGTGAAGCCACCATAAAGACGCAAGGCTAAGAGAGGGAGAGGGAAGAAACTGTCTAGCCAGGCCTGAAGGCATACTTGCCCCAAACAGTTCCTTCTGACTTAGGCCTGTCAACCTCATAGCCCTGACTGATAGACAGACTAGTTCCTAACTGATAGACAGACTAGTTCCTAACTGATAGACAGACTAGTTCCTAACCGATAGACTAGTTCCTAACTGATAGACTAGTTCCTAACTGATAGACAGACTAGTTCCTAACTGATAGACAGACTAGTTCCTAACCGATAGACTAGTTCCTAACTGATAGACTAGTTCCTAACTGATAGACAGACTAGTTCCTAACTGATAGACAGACTAGTTCCTAACTGATAGAC
>CACVCL010030431.1:0-49332 GCA_902729485.2 Mus minutoides
AGGTCTGAGACTAGAATTTGTTGAGTTTCTACAGGCATCAGGGGGCATGCAGGCAAGTCAGGCAGGAGGCATGGCAGCTTTTATTAACTGTAGAAGAAGGAGGGGGGGGAGAGAAGAAGAAGAAGAAGAAGAAGAAGAAGAAGAAGAAGAAGAAGAAGAAGAAGAAGAAGAAGAAGAAGAAGAAGAAGAAGAAGAAGAAGAAGAAGAAGAAATAGAAATGAAGAAACCGGGCTGGTGAGATGGCTCAGCGGGTAAGAGCACCCGACTGCTCTTCCGAAGGTGATAAGTTCAAGTCCCAGCGTCCACATGGTGGCTTACAACCATCCGTAACAAGATCTGGCGCCCTCTTCTGGAGTGTCTGAAGACAGCTACAGTGTACTTACATATAATAAATAAAATAAATCTTAAAAAAAAAAAAAGAAATGAAGAAACCCAGTCTTGCTCATTTAAATAAAATACAGTCAAGGACTCTACATCTGGTCTCCTTTGGTTGAATCCTTTGGACAGCGTCTTTGAAGCTAAGGTGGAGAGGTTTATGAACTGACAAGGCTCTGTCTGTGAGACAATGCCCATGTAGAACAGAACTGTAAATAAAGATTTGCAGGCCTGGGGTGGGCAGATCCTACCACAGTTGCTGGGGAGAAAAGGATTATTCAAATAAACATTCAAATGCAGTTTTAGTTGCTTAGGTTTTGAAACAGCTGTGAGAACAACTGCTGGCTTCTAGCCTGTGATGCTATTCCATGCCGATGAGATTTATCCCCAAATATGACTTGGTAGGAGGAGGGGGAGGAGATGCCACAACTAACATGATGCCTGAAATGAACTGCATATCTCTGCCCAAAGAATCACCAGATCGGGAGGTACATGACAAGGCACGCTTTTTTTGTTTTGTTAAATAGCAGAACAAATGCACTACTAGAAATAGCAGTCTTGGCTCTAGGCATTTCTGAGGAATTAATGAGCAACTGACATTTACAGCCCTGGGGCAAGATTCCTCCAGCCTTTTAGAAAACCCCAGGAAAGCCCTAGGCAGCCTTGATCATGATTGCTTAATTATTATTAAGCCCTCCTGGGAAGGCATTTCTGGGGTTGCTAATATCCAGTGGTCCTTCTCCACCCTTGCCAGGCACAGGGGAGCCTGCACATCTAAGCTTCTTTGTAATGAGCTGGGGCACGGATTTGGCTACTGAAATGGAAATCCATGGTGCTATCATTTCTGGGCTGAGTTAGTGAAAAAGCCCAGCAGGGGTGGGCCATTTTCAGGGCTTCTGTGACTTCTGAGACAGGTACCAAGAAAAGAAGCATGGATTTGGGCTGGAGACATGGCTCAGTGGTTAAGAGCACTTGCTGCTCCTACAGAGAGACCCTGAGTTAAGTTCCCAGCACTCATGTCCAGTGGCTCACAGTCACCTGTAACTCCAGCTCTCCTTCTGGCCTCTGAGGACACTGCACTTACATGCACACACCTACACACAGACACAGACAAGCACATACTTATACATTAGAAGTCAGCAACAGGGCCGGGCGGGGTGGCGCACGCCTTTAATCCCAGCACTCGAGAGGCAGAGGCAGGCAGGCGGATTTCTGAGTTCGAGGCCAGCCTGGTCTACAAAGTGAGTTCCAGGACAGCCAGGGCTATACAGAGAAACCCTGTCTTGAAAACAAAAACAAAAACAAAAAAGAAGAAGAAGAAGAAGGAGGAGGAGGAGGAGGAAGAAGAGGAGGAGGAAGAGGAGGAGGAGGAGGAGGAGGAGGAGGAGGAGGGACTCCTTACTTGAGCCTAGCTGACAGGTACTAACCAGACCCTTAGCCATAGGGCAGCACAGGAAAGATCACAGCCAGCACACCCACCCCATGCCTCCCAGGGCTTGCAACAGCCTAAATACTGTCACATTCCATGGGCTACAAGTGCCATGCCATTACCCAGCGAACAGTGACCCTGTCACAGAGTACCAGCACCCCTGTGCCCTTACCTGTCACTTAGTGCAAGTCACAGATTAACTAAGCCTACTTCCCCCTGGTGCAAGAGCTTCCCTTGGCTCAGAGACCTTACAAGTAGTCCCACTGCTTGTCTAGTAGGGCTGAAATTCTCTTTTAGACTCCTGCTGTTCTGCCTGAAGGCTGATTCAAATCACTGCTCCCTCTCTCTCCCTCTCCTCTCTCCTCTCCCGCCCCCTAACATAACATTTGGCACTTTTTATATTCCAAAAAGCAAATCTTTGCAAGGCAGATCAAAGTAACCTCCCTCAACCAACACCAGATAAGGACAGTCATCTTGATGGTCACGCTGTACCTGGAGCAGAAGCAATGACCTCCTGAGGGCCAGTTTGTCCCTTCATGAAAACGACATCTCTGGGCCACCTTGAGGAACCCTAATGGAGATGATAGTCTGTAGACCCCACGTTGACCAGGACTGCTTAAGTAAGTACACTTCTCCTCACCCCCCACCCAATTCTTCTATTTTAACCTAAAGCTCAGGCCAGAACCTTGATGATGGACTTAGGGGAGTCACTGGACATCAGTATTTGTGCAACTTTCCTGGGCCACATTGAATGGATCCCCCTCCTCTGCTTCCCACCACCACTTGTCTCTAATCAGTGTCTAGGGATAGGTGGCTGAGGACAACCAATGGGGATACTGAAGCCCAGCTACTTGCCCTAAAGTCCTTGTTTATAGCATTGGTGAAATTGAGGCTGAAAGCCAAGGCATCAAAGAACCCAGATCCTAGGTCATCACATGGGCCTGAAGTGGGCTCTTGGTTCTGTCAAAGCACACAAAGCTGTGTGTACCAGCAGCATACCTGATCTGTCCATCACTCAGATCCTCCACCTTTCTCCATCACTCAGCATGCCCCACCTCTCCATTTCCCAGCATGACTTTCTGTCCATCGCTCAGTATGCCCTGACTCTCCATCTCCCAGCATGTCCTGCCTATCTACCGCCCAGCATGCCCCTCCCCTCTGTATTCAGCATGCTGTGTATGCGCCATCTACCATCTTCACTGAGCATGACCCACCTTCTCAACCTGCGACCTGCAAAACTTCACATCTTCAGTGACACTTGCTAGCTTGTCTTTGGAGTGGGCTCCTTTGTGGACACAAACATTGTGGCACTCTTAGGAGCAAACTCTGGAGTCAGAATTGAGGGGGAAAATAGCAGCAGGCCCCAAGCTCACTGTGGAACCAGAGAGGGGCCAGGGCAGAGCCCAGAGTGGCAGAGGGCTGAGGCAGAAGCTGAGCTCAGAGTGTTCCTAAGGTTATGTGAATGTAAAGACCAGTTATAGGCATGCGCAGTGCAATGCACCTGTTCTGCCTTCTCTGCTAAGTGGGAGGAATGAGTTACAGGTGACTTGAAGCCATGTGGTCGGGCTTAAGCAGTTTGCAGGGCTGAGTGCTGAAGCAACCAGTACTTGGAAATTGCCAGTTCCTTTACAGGTTTCTTTCCAAACCAGCCATTACAGGTTGTCACAGCCCTGCTTGACTACCCATGTGCCTGATACATCCTGTATTTCAAGAAAGCTTCGGCAGCCCTGAGTGCAGGTAAGTGCAGTTCAAGGATGCTTAACACTACCATCAGAGAAGACCTGAAGGGTAACCAGGAGAAGAAAGAGCATATGGGCAGAAGAGATAACTGAGATTTTGATGGTACAGATGTGAGGACCTGAGTCTGAAACCCTAGGAACCAATTAATGCTGGACACAGCAGCACACATCTGTAATGCCATGCTCCTAGCAAGATAGAAGCAGACACGGGATCCTCAAGAAGCTCATGGGAAGGTAGCTTGCACCGAGGCAAACAGCAAAAGATCCCATTCCAAACAAGATGATGGATGAAGACTGACACCTGAGGCTGTCCTCTGCCCTCCACAGGCATGTCACCACACACACACACACACACACACACACACACACACACACAAAACTAAGGGGGGAGGAGGGAGTATGAGAAGTCAAGCAGAGGAAGTCAACCTTCCAACTTCCAGCGGCCACTCTTGAGGAAGAAGCCACCCCTCCTCCAACTTGTCAGGACTTAGCTAATGACCTCCTGTTCTTGCTTGCTCAGTGCTGATCCCTCTGAGTGGCAGGATCCATCCCTTTTGCCTACTACCCAAGTACCCTCTTGCTCTTGCCTGGAGTATGCCCAGGACTGGAGGATGCTCTGTACACCAGAGTGGTTCTCAGTAATGGCTCCAAATGGACAAGGGATTCATCTCTGAGACTACTGTTCATCTAAGAAATGGAGTTAATATCTCCTGTGGCTTAAGGCTCTTGTGAAGTTAAAAAGAGACACATGCCAAGTCCCTGGACACAAAAACACTCAACACACAACAAAACAATAAGCAGATTTTAGTGGATCCTGTACAAATGCCAGGAATGCCTTTCAAGTGCTATGCACAAAATCAGATGTAAGAGGCCCTCAGGTGAACTCCAAGCCTCAAGGACACGGACATGCACAGTTCCCAAAATGCTCAGAATGAAATAATCACTCACAGGCCTCTGGAATTCTGAATAGCTTATCATGATCTGGGACTTCAGGTATAAAGAAAAACAAGTGTTATAGGCCTTAGTTGCCATTTTTTAAAGTTTTAAACGTCGTAGGCTTTGGTTGGGAAGGAGGAAGTGCTCTATTGTGCATACAAATGCTCTACCCCTGAGCCAAGTCCCCAGCCCCTCACTGGGGGATTCTAGGCAGGGGCTCTACCACTGAGCCAAGTCCCCAGCCCCTCACTGGGGGATTCTAGGCGGGGGCTCTACCACTGAGCCAAGTCCCCAGCCCCTCACTGGGGGATTCTAGGCAGGGGCTCTACCACTGAACCACACCTCTAGTTCCTCACTAGAGGATTGCTAGGCAAGTATTCTGTCACTGAAGTACACCTCCACTTCTTAAAAGCCGAATTCTTGATACTGTGTAGAAGGTTTTTGTTTTTTGTTTTTTTGTTTTTTTTGTTTTTTTGTTTTTCGAAACAGGGTTTCTCTGTGTAGCCCTGGCTGTCCTGGAACTCACTTTGTAGACCAGGCTGGCCTCGAACTCAGAAATCCGCCTGCCTCTGCCTCCCGAGTGCTGGGATCAAAGGCGTGCACCACCACGCCTGGCTAGAAGTTTTAATGTAGGGGAAAAGGCAGAACAATTAAAGTATTAAGTCATTTGCAGTACAATGATCAGGTCCAGAGGTAAATGGTGGGAATGTGTGTGGGGGGGGGGGGGCAATAGGAATACAGGGGTAGGGTAAGGCCTTACTCACGAGGCCAAAGAAAGAAGCTTACAGAGGGTAAATGGTAGAGCAAGGCTCCAACATCTGGTTTTGTCTTCACAACAGAGGCCACTATTTAAGACCAAGGGCAAAAGCTTCCACTAAGTAGCCTCGACTACCATTTCAGTCACCCAAAACATATTCCCTGCGTGCCCTCTTATGTCAAAGATTCCTATTTAACCTTGGGGGACATATTTCTGGAACTCATTTGGCAAGGAAGCAGCCCCATGTGACAAAGAGCTTTCTTTGCAAATGCATATAGCTGTCCATACCCACACAAGCACATACATATACATGCATGCACATAATTGCACACACGTGTACATACATGGACATATGAGTACACACATATACATACACATATAACATGCACATACATGCTTGCACATAGATGTTCATGCAAACACACATGCACACACACACACACACACACACACACATGCACATGCACACGAATCCCTGTATGGGAGCTTTCTCTTCCAGGGCTTTTCAGTCATGGGTTTTTTTCTAAGGTATGTCTAGTTTTATCAGTTCCACTACACCAGAGCAAAAGGCTAGAAACAACTTCTTTAACTTTTAAGAAATTTTATTTCCTTTCCTGAAAAGAAATCTTAAGGAGAACCCCAACATGAAAAGAGGTGACCACCCCAGGCAGGGTTTGCTGCCTTGCCTCTTGAAGGACCCAGGTACCTACTCAGAGACCCCTGCACCCCATGGAGCACATTGGAAAAGTCTCCTGGTTCAGGACCCTACCACAGCCACTCAGTGTAGCCCTGTGTCTGGTGTTCTCACTGGGATCCCTCCCGAGATCTTTGGGGACTGCTCCGTTCCTGCAGTTGCAGTACAGGGGAGAGAACAATGTGTTCAGTGTGGATGATTAAACTGCTTTTCTCTATCAGTGCAGCGTAGTGACTCTGAGAGAGCAAAGGAAGCTGAAATTACACAATTCTTTCTTCTTTTGTAATTCAATTTCACTCATTTTAACTGCTCAAACAAATAGGTACAAATCGGTTTTCAGAGGGGGCCTTGCCAAGTCTGTTTTCATTTAAAAAGAAAGAAGAGAGAAAAGAAGGTTCATTTGTAAATAGTGACATAGGTAGTACATAAGTCCTTCAAACAGGCTCACTCATGCACGGAGGCAGAGTAGCCCCCTCCTGGTATTTACTGTCTAGACTGTCTGCATGCACCTTTCCCATGGATGGTGAGAGGGTAAATTTCATCCCAGGCCGGGTCAGGTCATCATAATTCAAAATGACTGGAATCCAAACGGAATGTGTTTGCTGAATCCAAGCATGAATTCTACAGAGAAGGGGTCAGGATGGACTGTGTGGGAAAGAAGCAATAAGTTCTCTGGAGATCTCCTCAGCTAACCTGCCATTGACCTTGAACCCACCCTGAGGCCACCCTACCAACAGCAACCCAACAGTGGAGGGACATCTCACCTAGCCTTCCACACCACCCACCCTGGCATGCCTTGACAGCAAAGCCCTAAGCTTCCTCGGCCCACCAGGAAGCTGTGCTTTGGAGGAAAAAGAAAAGTGTAGCATTTGTTTTGAGGATCTATACATGTGATACATACAGGGAGGGGGCTCCTGTCACAGGTTTGTGCCTGGGGAGTCACTCTGAGGTCTTGTGTGCTTTGGTGAAGATTGCTCCTCCTTTTGTCTTCTAGTGTGAATAGCCAGTTATATCCAGTTATTCTAAGCCCCCCCCCTATGTATGTATGTATGTATGTATGTATGTATGTATGTGTGTATGTATGTATTTATTATTTTGAGATAGTCTCCTATAGTCCAAGGCTGGCCTTGAACATACTGAACATACTGAGGATGACTATGAACTTGCTAGGATATCATATATACATTACCACATCTGTTTTATACAGTGCTGGGATGGAGCCCAGGGCTTCATGTGTGCTAGGCAAGAACTCAACCTCCGACACCCTGTGTAGACATGAGACAAGCTTTCCAGGTCTCCTTTGTCTGATGATGCTTCATTTGGACACTGTCTGTGCTACCTAAGATCCACGGAGCCACCCAACAGGTTCTGCCTTCATAGCCAGGGTGTTGATCCCAATAGTGAGCAGAGAACCCTTGGCAGCTCTGCCTGCTTGCTCTCAGTCCTTCTGGAGAGGCCATGTTAACTCTGTCACCTTGACCCCTGGGGTGTGTTTTGGTGGGAGAAACCGTGTAAGGCAGGGGTGGGGGATGACAGGATTGGGGACTTCTTCCTGGTTATGTTCAGTTGCATGGGGCTGTTTGTCTTTCCATCTGTCTGCATGTTCTTAAAAATAAAAACAAACAAAGAAAGAATGGAAAAAAGGAAGAGAGAAACTGCAACAAAAGCACTGTCATAGAATGTCACCGAGTGTTCTCAGATCA
This sequence comes from Mus minutoides, assembly GCA_902729485.2. NCBI lineage: Eukaryota > Metazoa > Chordata > Mammalia > Rodentia > Muridae > Mus > Mus minutoides. Next base: position 7,634 of record CACVCL010030431.1, read on the forward strand.
CTGCACCACATCACTGCACTTGTATTCTGATCTTGGCACCTCTCCAAGAAGGTGTCAGGGTTCACTCAGGGGCCACCCTGCAGCGTTGCCCCTCCAGCTGTATTGTCCAACTGCTAATCAGAGGGTCACCCCCCATTGGCTACGAAAGCTCATTCCCAAGTTTGCCATCACTGATGGCTGTGTGGGGCCACTGTGCGGACTCCAACAGTTGTTGGAGGATTTGTCTGCATTGTGGCAAATGCTTTAGGTCATTTCTGTCTGAGATTGGGATTCACTTGTCTGTCCCAAGAAGCCAAACACATTTGGTTCCTATGGACACTCATGGCGACATCCTTCCTATTAAGGAACATAGAGAGGATGACCTTGGCCTCCAGATTAAGTCAGCATTATTTTTCTTGATTACCAGTAGTAGAAAAGAAGGGAAATTATAAAGCCATTGAGAGGATTAATATGGCCTTGATCTCTCTCTCTCTCTCTTACTCTTTATCTCAAGTGATTAAAATTCTGCAGGAAAAAAAAAATGGCCATGTAGCATACGCTGGCTGCCACAGACAGATATGGTATCAGCTCGGCGCATCAGCTCACGGTGACAGGCGTGTAGAGGTTAATTATGCACACTGTATATAGTTTTAATCACTTTAATCAGAGTGCTGTTATGCTACAGTCCAGGCTATAACTTCTCTGCAAGCAGAGAAAGCACTTCAGGCATGTCAGTGTTTGTGTAGGGGAAGAAAAGGGGGAAAATGGTACATTAACCACAGAAAGAAAGATAATGCAAAAAGCTATTGACTGAGCAACAAGATTAAACCTGTTGTCCATCCCAGACACTAAGGGAATGGCTAAGTGAGGCTGAGAGTGGGGGTAGGAGAGCTGCTGGCTGCTGGCCACCAGTGCCAGAACTGGAACAGTCACTAAAAGACTTAGGAACAACATGGACCCTGAAGAAGGGTATGAGATTCAGGAGTCAAAGGTATGGACTCTGTCCCCAGAGTCCTGAGGTAAGATATGGAGAGATGGCTCAGTTTGTAAAATCATTGCTGTACAAAGCATGAGGACCTGAGTTCAAATCTCTAGCACCTATGTAAAATGCTGGACATGGCTGGACATGGCTGTAATGCCAGCCTTTGGTGGGAAATAGAGAAAGATGACCAGGAGGTCACTGTTCAGTCAGCCTAGCTTAAATGGTGAGCTTTGAGTTTGGTGACAGACCTGTCTGAAGGAACCTGGAGACTGACCATCAGAGACACATCATGATCTTCTCTTCCTTCTGTTTAGGCTTGTGTAAACATACACTCATGTACACACACCAGAGACACATCACACACACACACACACACACACACACACACACACACACACACACACATGATCAGGTGTAAGAACTGATGAAGATGCCTAATGCTGACCTCTGACCTCCACATACATACATGTACATGTATACTTGCACATGTACACATATACACATAGTCTTAAGACAGTGGCATGTAGTGTCCTGGCTGGCTAAGGGTCTGTTCTAGTTGTTTTCTGTTGCTATAATAAACACCAAGACAAAAACCAAACCAAACCAAACCAAACCAAAACAAAACAAAACAAAAAAACAACTTGGAAGGAATGAGGTTTATTTTGTCTTACAGGTTTCAGTTACAGTCCATCCTTGAGGGAAATCAGGACAGGAATTCCAGCATGACAGGAACTTGAAACAGAAACCATAGGGGACTGCTGGCTTGCTCTCTTCATGGCTCACATCTAGCTACCTTTCTTATACTGCCCAGGTCTACCTGCCTAGGAATAGTACCACCCACAGTGGGCTTAGGCCTCCTACATCAATTAGCAATCAAGAAAATGCCCCACAGACATGCTCACAGACCAATCTGCTGGAGGTAATACCTCAGTTGAGGTCCCTTCTTTCTGGACATGTTGACAATCAAGATTAGCCACCACACTGAGACACCAAATAACCTGTGTGGGGACTTCAGGTTACCTTCAGGCTCCCAGATATATATACCTGGTTTCACCTTCACCCCCACTAGTAGCTAATAACTACAGAGTCTCTGTCAAGCAATGATTGTGCCAAGTGTTCAAGCTGACTTATACAGACTATTTTTTCAGTCTACAGTAATGAGCTCTCCACCATACATTTTCACAAGTTGCCCTATTTTGCCCTCACGGTTCTTTGTTTAGCTTCACTGTCAGATGATAAGAAAGTTGAGTGATTTTCACTGTTGTAGATAGTATAAAAACCATGCAACTCTGTCCAGACACTTCTCAGCTTAGAATGGGGTTATGTTTCCTTGTAAATCCAGTGTACATTCCTTCTCACTGGCCAAGCAACACAGTTTACAGAACTGTGGATATAAAGTACCCACTATTTACTTCTTGATCATGTGTCTGACTGAGAGCCATGACAAACTACTGCTGCACTTCATTGAGAGAGAATGTCATCACACTCCTGTCCTGGATTATATCCTCACCCACTTGACAGAACCTAGCATCACCTCAGAAACAGGACTCAGAGAATGTCTGAGAGAGATTTTTTTTTTAAGTTGTGTAAACTGACATGGGAAGATCTACCCTAATTGTAGGCAGCACCACTCCCTAGGCTAGGGTCCTGGACTGAAAAGAAAGAAGTGAGTAGAGTCCTAGCATCTACCTCCCTCTACTTCCTGACTGGATACAATGTGACCAGCTGCTTCACAGTCCTGTTTGTGGATACAATGTGACCAGCTGCTTCACAGTCCTGTCTGTGGATATAATGTGACCAGTTACTTCAGGGTCCTGACTGTGATGTTATGTGAGCAGTTGCTTCAGGGTCCTGCCATCATGCTTTTCTCACCATGATAGACAGTGTACCCTTAGACTGTGAACCAGATAAACCCTGTGTTCCCTAAGCTGCTTATTATGTCAGGTATTTGGTCACAACAATGAGAATAGTAGTACACCTGGAAAAAGATCCAGATTACATATTCAAAGTGCAATTCCTACAGAATGCCATGTGCTTTCATACCCCATTGAGACCAGAAAATTAGGAGTCAAACCATTGTAAATCACACACACACACACACACACACACACACACACACACACACATAGTTGCAATCATCTATGGTGAGAAATACGAATGAGTACTTTAGATTTTGACCCAAGTAGTGATAAAAAAAAAAAAAAGGCCTTTACTGAGGGTAACTTCTTCCACTGAGATTTTTAGACTTTTCTGTATGCATGCTGTACTTTCACAGAACAACATTTAAATGTCACAGGGTAGCCTTGATGTTAGGAGAAAAATACCACCATTTCCTATAGGAATAAAAAAGGTGACAGCTTCAATATAGGAAGGTGGGAGAGAGGAAAAGCTGCAGAGGGAAATCGTCCGAGCTCTCTAAGGCCTCACTCTGCCTGTCTGCAGAGAGGGGGCTGGACCACATCAACTCTAGGATTACCCTGTGGCTCTGACACACAGGGTCTTCACACTCACAATGGGAAGACTTCGTACGTAGCTAAAAGTTTTTATGTATTGTTAGAAAACAGACTTAAAGATTTTCAATATGAAGAATATATCCTATATACTATTTGTCTGGAGAGGAGAAATGCTTCTAGGTGTCAAAGAATTTAGAAATGTTTAAGTGTGGAGCTGGAGAGATGGCTCTGGGGTTAAGAACACTTGCTGTTCTTACAAAGGAGCTGGGTTCAGTTCCCAGCATCTTACAACTGTTCATAACTCCTATTCCAGGGGGCCCAGTGCCCTCTTCTGGCCTGTCTGGGAACTGCATGCACACAATTCACTTAGGATGCAGACAAAGCACATTAAAAATTTTAAATGAAACACGTAACTTTATTCAAAAATCTTAGGTGCAGAAATATGAACATATATACCTTGATGAAAGTCTAATTCAGCCTTTCTCCAAGTGAATATGGTTATTTGGCTCATTATTTAACTCATGGCATTAGACTGTAGCTGTGGTAGGATTATCAGCCATAAGCAAAGGAGCAAAGGTTTCCTTTGGCTCACGTTCTTGGAGGGTTTCTGTATGGTGGGCAGGCTCTGGTTCTGGCTGTGGGGAGACACGAAGCACAGTAGGCAATGGAGAGTAATGGCTCACTTTATGGCAGCTATGTGACAGAGATAAGTGACAGGGATAAGACACACTGTCCTTATACACATCCCCAGAGGCGCACTTCCTCAACCAGGTCCCACCCTCCACAGTCCCAATACCTCCCAGCAGTCTAGTACCATTGAGTCTATCACTGGGTAGAAGCATTGATTATGTCCAAGGCCTCCTAATCTAATTGCTCCTGGAAACGTCCTCATAGACACACCAGAGATGTGCTTTATTAATCTCCTAGTCAGCTCACAGTGTAGTCAAGTTGACAATCAAGCCATCAGGTCAGTGGATAAAAGCACCTACCACATAAGCTTGACAAAACTATATAAAAAAAAAAAAAAAAAAAAGACAGTTTGGGACATGTCTGTGATCCCAGTACCTCTATGGTGAAGTGAATGATGGCAGGCAGAGTGGCAGGAGCAACTAGAAGCTACTGGGCTGGCTACCTGATCAGCAATGCCAAGAGAGATCCTGTCTCAACAAAATGAAAAGCACAACAATTTGCAATAATTGTCCTATGATCTCCACATACTCACCATGACACATGTGTATCTGCATTCCCACCTTTACCCATAAAGACACACGTACAAAAGAGTAACTCTCTCATACTCAGCCCTTCTAATCCTGCAAATTCACTTACAAAGAGGTATTCTAAGTCACTCTCTGCGCATGTCTCACTTGACATTCACAGAGCACCGGAAGAATTCTATGCAGTGTGGATGGTGGAACCCATCTCCAAGAGCCACGTGGTGACATGTGAGAAGGTGTCACTGACAGGGAAAGGGAGCCTCCACATGTGGCCCATTCTTGTGCTCATCTGTACATTTTCCAGAGTTACATGTGACAGGGTGACAGATGATGCTTTCAGATGTTTCCTGTCTTCTTTCATTTTTATACTTTTAAAAAACTTAAGAGCCTGCAATGTGTAAAAGAGTCACTACTGATCTTCAGCCTATCCCTTATGTGGGGAAACTGAGGTTCAGAGTGGCTGGTGGCCACACAGACAGCATCAACATCACCATCTGGGAATATGCAGTGCCCAGAGAGGCCAGAAGACAGCACTGAGCCCCCTGGAACAGGAGTTATGGATGGTTGCAAGATGCTGGGAACTGAACCCAGGGTCCTCTATAAGAACAGCAAGTATTCTTCAGCCCAAAGCTGTCTCTCCAGCCAGTGTGATACTATGACACTATGGGTCAGAGTGGTTTAGTGTTGTGGAGTCTTCATCAGGCTAGGCCATTTTCTGATTAGTTAGACATATTCTGATGGGTCAGGGGTTTGCTTATAAACAGAATCTGAATCCATATCTCCCTAATTCCAAAGTTTAACCTCTGGTAAGGGTCAGGATTTCATAGAGCACTGAGTGGCCTTGAACTCATTACATAACTGAGGATGACCTCTGAACTCTGGTGTGTGGCACCAGGACAGGCTTCTGTGATGCTGGCCATCAAACCCAGGGCTCCCAGCATGTTAGGCAAGCATTCTAATGACCGAGCTACATTTCTGCCCCAAAGCCGCATCTTTTAACTGTCCTACTTTAACAGTGAACAGTTTGCTCCTGGATCTAAGAAGTATCAAGGTTTATGGGTAAAACAGGTGGTAGGGGCCCAAGGGAGCAAGCTCATTCATTGCAGGAAAAGCCTGTTCCTTAAGACAAGAACAAATGGTTTATAAGACCATCCTCATTGATAAAGAAATTAGAATCAGTTGTCTAGAGATGCCAAAATGAAGGGACTCCAGGTCATTTCACATGTCACTTCAGCTTCATAAATATCCCAGGGAAGGGCAGTTGATTCTCTCGATCAAGGGCACTATGTTAAGAGAAAAAATTCAAATGACCCATTATTTCTTCCACAGTCTTTCATTGGCCATTTAAAATCTGCTACTGCAGATACATTTTGAGGTCTGAAATTAGAAGCACCTCTTGAAAGAAGTATCTTTTGTGTTTGGGGGGTTGTTTTGTGTGTGTGTGTGTGTGTGTGTGTGTGTGTATCTGTGTGCATATGCAGAGGTCAGTGAGGACATCAGGTGTCCTGCTTTATTGTTCTTTAACTTATTTTCCAGAGACAGGGTCTCTCACTTAACCCAGAGCTAGGCTGTTGGCTAGCAAGCCCAATGATCCTTCTGTTTCTAATCCACACAGTGCCAGGTTTACAGGTGCACACAACTATGCCAATGTTTCACATAGGTTGTAGGGATTCGAACTCAGGCCCTTATAGTTGTGTACTAAATGCTCTTAATTGACTGAGCCATCTCTCAGGACCATATTCAGTATCTTAAAGTCTAAGCACCTTAGAATGTCAGGAGCTTTCAATGGCCTCTGTTTTCACATTTTAGAATTTTAAAAATAACAACCAGAGTAAAAGGTCTTCCTGGACCCATTTCCTTTAAAAAGCTTCTATTCATTCAAAACATATGAGTGCTGATAGGAGGATTTTAATGTTGGATTTTTCTTGGTTTAGTCCCTATCATGGAGTGACAATGTGTCCCACATCCAGAGTATTTGATCCTCAAAACTAGGTTTAAAGACTGGTGACGTGGCTTGGTGGGCAGAGGCACTTGCTGCAAACCTGAGAACTTGAGTTGGTTCCCACACACACACATGGTGGGAGGAGGCTCTTGCAAGTTGCCCTTTGAACATGTGTTCTTCAACCTCCTCTTGAATTAATTAATTAATACTCTAAAAAATAAGCAGGAATTGAACATCCTTGGGGTTGGAGGATGGCCCTGGGAGTACAGTGTTTCTTTGAAAGCCTGAGAACCTGGGTTCAGATCTATAGACCTCACATAAAAGGTGGGCAGGAGTGTGTGTTGGTAAGTCCAGTGGTGTGCAGGATGTAGGAAACAGGTGGATACTGGTGGCTCACTCACCAGCCAGTCTAGGGGAATCAGTGAAGACTAGGATCGTTGAGAGAACTTGCTTCAAAACCAGAGAAGCAAATAAGAACTGAGGAAGCCACAGATTTTTACCTCTGGCCTCCACACGTCCACACGTCCAAACAAGACACACTGCAAGTCACAAAGAGATCATCAAGGTGCAGGGATCAGATCATAGACTTGCCGCAAAGAACAGCCTGGAGATGAACACTCAACACCTGGCTCAGAAAGAGGACAACCAGACAGCCAGAGCAGGAATATTCCTATGTATGAAGCACTTGGCAGCTTTGAGAGCCCTCATTCCCCAGCCTTCCAGTGTGTTGGAGTCTCACAGGCCACTTTGTCTTCAACTCTTGGGCCTGACTAGGAGAACATAGTAACTAGGGTCTCCTGCCTTCCTCCATCTCTGCCACACCCCTCTTCTATTTGATGAACAGCAATTCCTATAACAGGAGAGCTCAAGGAAGCACAAGTAGGAGAGACCCTGCCTCAGCCTAGTGCAGTAAAACAGAATTGAAATGTGGCATACTGAAAAGAAACCAAGGTGTGTTCACTCACAATTGAAATTATTCATTATGCAGATGTGTCTAAGAACTATATAAACATCTTCTATAACAGATAAGTGGGTTTGGCATGAGGGCAGAATACAAGGTCAGGTAGTGAGGATCAGCTGTGTTTCTATTTGCCAGCAACGGACTAGCATTTATAATGGCAAAGAGCAAAAGAGAGATGGAGAGATGACAGACAAACAGGCAGGCAGACAGACAGACAGATAGAAAGGATAAACAGAGGAAAAGGGAAAAGAATAACTAGGTTAAAGATTCAAACAGCTCTTTTTTTCTTCTCTCTTCTCTCCCCCCACTGTCTCTTTTTCCTCTTCTCTGCCCCCTGCCACCTGCTCAATAAACCTCTTCCACGTGGAACCACCTTGAAAAAAAAAAAGATTCAAACAAAGCAATGTACAATCTTTGTTAAACATTCTAAAATGTTGGTTCTGGGGAAATGGCTCAGTCATAAAAACACAATCTGTGCAAGCATGAAGACCTAAGCTTGAATCCTCAGAACCCACCTAAAACCTGGGTACCATGTGGTGTGTCCTGTCACCGCAGGGATGGGGGGGGGGTGGAAACAAGTAGTTTCTGGGAGCCCACTGGTGAGCACGGCGAGCTGAGGCAGCAAGCTGCAGCTTCAGTGCGAGACTGTCTCAGAAACAAGATGGAGAGCAGCTAAGGGAAGTGCCTGGTGTTGACCTCTGACCTCCACCCATGTGCAGACACATCCACATATACCAAAAGGACACAAAACTAGACAGCAGAGGGGGGGAGATGGAAAACATCCTAGGCAAGTAGAGGTTGAGCATGCTCACTGCTGAGGTCCGGAGCCCACCGATGTGACCTGTGGACTTAGAACCGTGGCAACCAAATAAGCTGTACAAAATACCTGACTGTGACCTACATGAAGTCTAAAGCTCATGGGACACAGTGAGATACTCTGGATGAAAAATGACACATGACATACAAATTCCATATGGTATCTTTCTTGGTGTGGCATGGTGTAGAACTATTCAAGGGAAAGAAAAAAACCTGTGAGCTGCCCATGTTAATTTCTCACTCTGCTCAATGTATTGTGATTAGACACAAGGCTAACATTACAGGACACTGGGTGAAGTGTTTTCAGGGACTCTGTCTTTGTGACTTTTCTATACAACCAGAATTATTTAGAATCCAATGTGCATTTGCAATAAGTGTTGAGGGAGATGGCTCAGCCAGTCCATTTTCTGGGAAACCACAAAGACCCAAGTTTGGCCCCCCAGCACCCAGGAAACAAGGCCAGGAACAGCAGCCCACATGCTTGTCACTACAGTAAGGGGGAGGACCACAACAGTGGTCCCTGGGTTTACAGGTCAGCCAGTCTGCCTCTCTCATTTTTATTTCAGCCAGCCAGCCTATCTGAATTGGTGAGTTCCAGGTTCAGTGAGAAACCCTGTCTCAACAGATAAGGTGGAAGCAACCCAAGAAGGTACTGATGTTGCCCTCTGGCCTCTGTATACATGTTCTGACCTTTCACACATACAGGGAAGGGAGGGAAGGAGGGAGGGAGGGAGGGAGGGAGGGAGGGAGGGAGGGAGGGATGGATCATTGAGTCCTTTGTCAGGCATGGGCCCAGTGACCATGTATTTAGGATAATACACAACTATGGACAGTAAGTGGGAGGCAGGGATAAGGACCCAGACTTAAATATTAAGCCTCTCTCTCAGCCTTCCCACATGCGGTGTAACAGCTGTCTGGTCACTGAGTGCTTTTTTGTCCCCGATAGCCGGCATTGTTCCCTGGCCACTGGCACACAAGGTCAGCTACCTCAGCTTAGAAGAGGCGAGGAGCTATAAAAATAATGAGAAGTGGCAATTACTTGATGTATTAGAATACATTTATAGAACCAGAGAGTTAAGTTTAATACATCAAAACCCCGTGGAAACCATGGCCTCTAGATTATAGTATCATTATGGAGTCTTAAAAGCGAACTATTATATGACTCTACATAAACTTTCCCGAGTGCTGACCAAGGCTCTGTGTTAAAGGATAATGCATCTTCGAATGCCTTGTATTGTTTTTTTTTTTAAATCATTTCTACATTTCTTTCCTTTTTTCCTTCCTTTCTTTTTTTTTTTTTTTTTTGCATTAGGGTTTCATGAAAACCAGGCTGGCTAGCCTCAAATTGTGGAGCTAAAGATGGTTTCTCTTGTTTTTACCTTCCAAGTGCTGGGATTACAGGCAGGCACCATCACATCTGATTTGTGCTTTGTTGGGGATGGACCCCAGGGCTTTACATGTTCCAATACAGACTGAGCCCCAGCCCCAGCCCCAGCCCCACCCCAGTTCTACTTTTCATGATGCGATGACAGGCTCTGTTTATCAGAGCCCTTTCCTTGCATTAGATAGATGGTCCAAAATAAATCCGTGAGGTGTTTGGGTTTTTTTTTTTTTTTTTTTTAACTTGTAATACTCAAGGAACAATAAATATCAGATGACATTTCTTTCAAATAAAACAATTTAGACGGCATTTTCATTTGCTACCCTGTGGGAGCGAAAAGGAACCAATATATTATTTGTTAAAGGTTGCAGGCAATGTGTTAGGTTGGTTTTTAATTTAAACGTACACTTTAGCCCCCACTTTTTGCTGGGCAGTGATGCATTCCCGAAGGCTAGTGACCGACTGCCTGAGAGAGTCAAGGTCCTTCTCCAGGTTCTCTTAAAATCTTAACTTTCTAAAACTTAGAAATCAGCACGGCTGCTGGAGATGTAGCTCAGTTGGTAGAATGCTTGCCCAGAGTGTGCCAGGCTGTGGAGTCCACTCCCAGCACAACACAGATTGGGAGTGGTAATATACACCTGTAATCCTGCTCTCCAGAGGTGGAGCTAGGAGGATTAGGAGTTCAAGGTCATTTAGGGGCCACATAATAAGTTCAAGGTAGCCTGGGATGGGTGAGATTTTTGTCTCAAACCAAAATACTTCATGGGCCATTTTCTGAAATTCATTTCAAGGAAAACTATAAATTCCTCATGGCAGCCAAGGGGCCTGGAGTGAGGCACACCAGGAGGGGATGCTGGAGGGAGAGGGGGTGTGATCAGAGGCATTAGCATCCAAAATGACAGGGATGCTGAAGTGGCATCTTAGAGGATACCCAGTGTCCTTCTGGGTTTGCTCTCTTGATTTCAGTCTTACAGGTGCTAAAGGAACGAATGCCCTATGAGTTTCTACTTTGAGAAAAAACGAAAGAGTGAGGAGGAAAGAGAGAAGAGAAGAAAAGAAAGACAGACAGACAACTTCAGTTAACAAGGCCCGGGAGCCAAGTAGAATCCCTCTATAGAATCCTCAAAATTAGCTGATTTCCTGAATGGGGAACGTCAATCAACTCCCTTTCTTCCGTATTACTGCTGTCTAATGATGTAAAGGGGTGATTTGCATTTTCTCATACAGAGTAATGATACTGTACACACCATTTATTCTGCTCAGAATATTAGGCTACAAAAAGAAGCAATGAAGATGTTTCTCATGTAGAAGGCTATGAAGGTGCCCTAGGAAACGCTTTATCTTTTGTCTCTGTCTCTTTGTCTCTGTCTAGCTCTGTCTCTTTCTGTCTCTCTGTCTCTCTCTTGCTATGTGCACGCGCACTGGAGGTCATATGTGCCTGTGCGTATGTAGGTCATATGCCAATTTCAGGTGTCCTTCCCTAATTGATTCTTACCATGTTTTTTGAGACAGAGCTTCTCGTTGGTCTAGAGTCCACTGATTTAGCCAGACAGCTTGGGAAAGGTGACCAGCAAGCCATAGGCATCCTCCTGTCTCTGCCTCCATGATGCTGAGATTACAAATAGAATCACCATATTTGTTTTTTGGTTTTGTATGGGTTTTTGTTTTGCCATGGGCTCTGGGGTATCCAAACTCAGGTCCTCATGATTTCTGTGACAAGAACTTGACCCCCTTAGCCATCTCCCCAGCATCTAGGAAATGCTATAAACAGAGGCAACCAAGTTACCTGTGTGCGCGTCACCAGTAATCGGTATGCCTATAGTTTAAAATTTTGATAAACAAGTGTCATTTTACAGTGAGGCTCATGCCTGAAATCAGGAAGCAAGACTAGAATATTTGACCTTGTCCTCCCAGCTACTCTGGGGTCTGAAGCAGGAGGATTTTGAGTTGAAGACCTGCTTTGACTACATTAAAAACTTAGAGCCTAGCCTAGGACCCTGTCTCAGAACTTTTTTTAAGAGGACGTGGCACTGGGGTTGGGATTAGCAGTAGAGAGCTTGCCTGGCATTCACAGTCCTGGGCTCAGTCATGAGCACTGCAAGTCAATGAATTTATAGGCATTGTAAAAGAAATAGTGAATTCTCGTGAAAGAAAATTACAGATGAAGGAACCAGGCTTGACAGCAGTCACTGGGCTGCGGAGCTGCCCGTCTGTTTTATTTTATTTAATGGTAATGCAAATTATGTTTTCAACAAAAATAGCAAAATTAAGCAGATGTCACCTGGTCCGTAAAGCCCATGTTGCTAAGGTGGCTTTCTTCTTCCATTTTCGTTTCAATAAACTCTAGTCCTCTGTGGAACATTTTAATCTTATTACATCAAGGGTCTGAGGGTTTTCAATAATCACCTGGCTTTAGGCAGAGAAACCCTCCCCCACTCTGCCCTGTTTCTGAAGTCACTGGGACAGACACACGGGTGCTTCTTAGGATCAGTGACTGCTGACAGGTTTGTCTGTTAGTAAACAGTGAATGGAAGTCCTCTCCTAGGTGTCGTTAGGCTCTTGGTTATATTCCCCTGAGACTTACGGGCTGGCCTCTGACTTGGTGGATCGGAGAATTTTTCTGAACTTTACTCTCCTCTCAGATGCAATCCTTTAACACAGACATTAAATATGCTAGGATTAGCATTCTGCTGAACGTCCACATAGGAATTACTCCTGAGTTATGATATAGGGTTTTATGAGAGACTTTATGCAATGCATGTACTCCGATCATCTCCAGAAGGTTATAACGGATGAGTTTGACAGAAATGATATTATTCCCCTTGGGGAGGGAGGAAGGGAGAGAGAGAGAGAGGGAGAGGGGGAGGGAGGGGAAAAGGGAGGAAGAGAGGGAGGGAAAGGGAAAGGAAGAGAAAGAAGGAAGAAGAGAAAAAAGGAAGAGAAGAAAATGAAAGAAGATATTATTGTAGAGAGAAACAGATGCACAGATAAGAAACAATAGTTAAGAAATAAGACAGTCCTAAAGAAGATTTAAGATAAAAAACAGACTAAAAATAATATACTCTCTAAAAACTGGAGAGTATATTAAAGATTGAAAGTTTAATTTTTAAAGTATCTTTTAACCAAAGCAACTACATCCTCAGTGATTGACTGTAATGTCTGCCTAGAATCCCCCAGTGAGAGGCTGGGGGTGGCTCAGTGGTAGAGCCCCTGCCTAGAATCCCCCAGTGAGGGGCTGGGGTGTGGCTCAGTGGTAGAGCACCTGTCTAGAATCCCCCAGTGAGGGGCCTGAAGGCTTGACTTAGAACAGAGTGTTTGCCTATCATGTGAAAGACACCAGATTTAACTCTAATATTACAAAAGAAAAAAGAAAAGAAAACCAGTTCTTCCCATTAAAACAAATTCAATGTATTGTGTCTTGGTGCTTCTTCCCCGACTTTGATCATTTGCGTTGACCTCTCCATACTGAACTTGTGAAGATCAGTCTTTATCCTACTAGAAGGCATGAGGATAAGATCAGAACTCACTTTCCTGGCTCACAGGCCATCACTTGGAACAATGTAACTTTCCATAGCCTTGGGAATGAAGAGCCATGCCCACACAAGGCCCCTCTGCCTGGCCAGTTTGTGGTCCATTTGACAGCATCACAGAACAAGTGACTGAGCAGGGCAACCAGGCTGAGAGCTATGGATGGTAGGCCTGCTTCTCTCAACAAACCTGCTCCCTGAATATGAGGTCATATTCAGATGCTCTAGCTTGGCATTTGGCAATCTGTCCCCAGTCTTTCCACCTTGTCTTCATACACAGCCCTGATGTGCTGGGATTCCCTAGTGAGCAGCTGGACTCAGCTCCCGAAGATGCTCTGCTTCTCTCAAATCATGCTGTGTCCCATAGATGAAGGAAGGGGCGGGGTCTCTGTCCTCCTTCATCCCATCTAGCACACTGTGGGACCAGCTGGGCAGGAACAAAGTTACTCTAGAGAGAACTTGTATGTCTCTCTGACTATCAGACTATTGAAACAATGGTCTCCCAGCCTAGAATGTCCCCAGAAATCCTATGCTGCAAGAAGAAACCAAAGCCTAGTAGTGCCAGCCCTGGAGAAACTCTCCCAGCCAGAGATCTCACAGAGTTCTGGCCACTGGCCATATCACCTTGTAGGAAAATATTGGAGCTGAGACACTGATGGTGGGACCATGTCTTAACAGGAACTGCTTATCAATGTATACCTCTGGCCTGACTTACATTTAATCCTTATGTGATGACACCAAAGATGAACTTCCCATCTGGCCATATTACTCTATTTATATAATTGGTTAACTGGTAGCTTGCCTGAGCCTGATTTGTTACCTCTGCCAGGCAGGCTTTGGCCCTAACTACTCTGCTAACATCTGGCCAATGTTGTCAGCAGTGATGGGGCAGAGGTACCATGTCACACTGTCATTCCCAGAAGCCGGATGAGTTCCCTATATTTTTAGAGACCTTGACTCATGTAAAACCAGGTCCTTGGTTTCATACTGAAAAAAAAAATGTCAGGATGAGCCAGTATAAGGTGGTTTGTTAAAAGAGATTTATCGCATTCCACAGGTTGAGAACCATAGCCTTAGAGAGTGTCATACTTTAACATCTTCCCAGGGAGCTATTCTATAGACACTATACCCCTCCCTTTGGCTGTCAGACTACTAAAACAGACCCCAAGAAACCAGCATTTTTCACAACGGTGAAACCTGGTGGTGTCAGCCAGAGGCAGAACTTGCCTCCCTGGAATGGACTTCAGGGTTCTCACAACATGTTCAGACCACTTGGCAGGAGACCAGAGCCAGACAGTGACATCAGTGAAGGGTGGGACCACGTTTGACCAGGACTGCTCAACTGTGCTTACTCTTGTCCTCTACTTAAACCTAGCCCTGAAGATGGGCTAGCAGATCTCTGGGCCTATCTGTGGCTCTTCCCAGTGTGGCCACACTGGTGGGTCCCTGGACCTATCTGCCCCTCTTCCCAGTGTGGTCATATTGCAGGGTCCCTGTGCCTATTTGCCCCTCTTTGCAGTGTGGTTACATAGAATATGTCTACTCTCTGTTTTTCACTATTTCTTGTCTGTTTCATTTGTGGAGTAAGGATGGATTCTGAGCCCTTACTTGTTAGCGCTGCACCTTTGACCCCAACAGCTTAGGTAACAATCCTGTTTCCCTTTTCCTCTTTGTCAGCCACATGTACATTTCATGTGCATTTCATGCTCACAAGAGCTTACCATCCCCAAGGAGATGGAAATGTCTGGTCTGGGAAGGAGCAGGAAGGAAGGATACAAACTGTGCTTGGGTGAGTCATAGGTGTTATTAGGGTCAGAGCCTGCAGCTTGAGAGACCCCTCACTAGCCAAGCCTGCCTACTGGTCCTCAATAAATAACAGTGAGAGGTGAGAAAAGGAGATCTGTCCAGGGAAGCCACAGTGGAAAGAGGAACCAAGAGATCTTGTGAGTCTTGCCCCCACAGGTTAATCTCTGAGGTCCTGGTGAGGTTTACTCCTCTTGCCAGCAGAGCTGAGGCAGCCTGCTGCTGTCCACAAAGGCTTACTGTTGCTCCTCACCCTTGGGCTACCTCTCTGCTTTGGGGAGCCTGCTACTTCATGCTTCCTCTTTAGAGAGAGAGAGAGACAGGCAGCTGGGTTAATGGCCAGCTTGAGAGAGAGAGAAACTTGTTAGGTCCTCAGGAGGGAGGAGAGCAGAAGCTGAGAGAGAAACTGAGCCTTTGTCCTTTAGGCAACAGCAATGGGGAACTGAGACCAACTTTCAGTTGTGAGGCAAAGACAAATGTCTCTTTGGAGGCTTTAGTGGGAAGGGGCAGGGAAATGAACCTAGTTAATTCTGACTATGCTATGTGACCTCTGCATAGAGGATGGGGCTTGGTTGCAATATTAAGTGCTCAAGCTATCTCCACCCCTGAGAGGCAGTGTGTGTGTGTGTGTGTGTGTGTTCTTACTATATTACAGTCTTCTGTATGTGAATATGGGAGGGTGCTTTTCTCAGAGCTTCTCTCTTCTCCCCATGGGGCTCTGCTCCTGTCCCTTGCATCCACACGGAGGAGACAGGCAGCTCACAGCTCTTCAGCTGCTCAGAATACAATGGCTTAGTTCAGCCCTGACACTTTCTGCAGCCCTCAGCCCTGTCCTGATCAGTTATTAAGATCATATTTTAAGCTCCTACCTGCTTTTGACAGAGTAAAAATTCAGGGAGCTCTCAAGCTATAATTGTTGTTGATATATATATTCACCTTCTCTCTCCCAAAACCCAACTATGATGACAGCAAGAGATCTTTAAAAATTACTGTCTTGTAATTACAATGTGAGGCTAAGAGGACATTCAGCTTCCAAGAGATTGGCAAGAATTTAATTGACAGGAATGCACAGAATTATACCAGAAGAGCTTGTTTTTTTTTTGAGAGGTGGCTCCATGGTTAAGAACGTTTGCTTTGCAAACATGAGGGCCTGAGTTCCAATCCCCACAACTTGTGTAAAACTCAAGGTATGGATGTGTACTTGCCTGTAACACCAGTCCCATGAGGGGCAGAGACAAGAGGGTCACTGGGGCTTGCTGGCCAGCATCCTAGCTTCCAGATTCAGTGAGAGACCCTGTCTCAAGGGAGTAAGGCAGACAGTGATAGAGCAAGACACCTGACATCCTCTTCTGGCCTCTGTGCCCATATGTGTGTGAACACGGACATGGACACAGATGTGCATAACACAACACACACACACACACACACACACACACACACACACACACACACACATACGAGATACTTAAAAAGGTGAAACCATGTATAGAGTAGAACTTATAGAAGGGGAAGGGTGTGAAGACCACAAAAGTTTGGAGGACTCAGAACTGCAAAATGCATATCCACATATACAGAGCTCTTGAAGGCCTTGGCCCAGGTTTTACATAAATCAGTCTCCTTCTGTGCATTAAAATATTAGAGGTGGGCCATTTCCAGGCAGAGTTGCATTAAAAAGGAAACCACCTTACGCGCATTAGCATGTTAATTATGAAAGCATTGAAATTAGAATTAAGTGTTGGCAAAGGAGCAGAAAAACCAGTACCTGTGAGCATCTTGGGCAGAACGGCATGGGAGAGTAATTATACAGAAAACACTGGGAGAACTGCCCCCAACCCAACAATTCCACCCTTAAAAGAGACCCAAGAGAATAAAACCGGGGCCCTGAAAGGGCTTCTGCACACCAGTGGTCACCAGTGTGTAGAGCACACTGTTCTCAAGAGGCAAAAACCCAGATGACTAGCAGCCAAGATGGAAACGTGTGTGCCACGGTACGACACCTGAACACTGTATTGCTTACTTCCCTAATTGCTTCAAGCAAAGATTCCACAAGAAGAGATTTAGGGAAGAAGTTTTTGTGCACTATAGTTCTACGGGATACAATCAGCCACGTCAGGGAAGGCTTTTTGAGAAAGCAAATGATCAGCAGGTGTCTCCTCGGAGAGGATTCATCAGCATTCCATAGCAACAGGCTGAGATGGCACTGGCTCCAAAGTGCCTTTGAAACTGTGCCTCTCAAGTTGGCCACAGACAGAATCCCCCAGGAAGCTCTGGGAAGCCCTAGGCCCGGCCTTCTTGCCAGGTGCTCGCTGGCATCAATCTGGGCGGTTTCTGGAGCCTTCCAAAGCTCCCCCTCGTGGTTCCAATATGGAGCTACTTCTGGGAGCTGATCTAAATAAAGGGAACCAATTTTCCAATCGCTGTGCAAGTATACAGAACTGTGGAAGTGGTGATTCAAATGAGATGTGTGTGTGTGTGTGTGTGTGTGTGAGTGTGTGAACATGCATGTAGGCGCACTCCTGCTGCTATTGGCAGGGCCCGTTTTCCAGTCCACTTCCCAAAGCCTGGCTACACAATAGACCCAGGAGTCCCTGCTTGATAAACAGTCTCCTATAGGAGACAGAGCCTACAGTCACGGAGGGCTCCTGTGCACCACAGCTGCCGGGATTGTTTTGTTTGGAATGCCCACCTTCGCACTGGGACTTATCAATACAAACGCCTCCGATCCAGTAATCAGGACAGATAATTGCATCCTCTTAATTGTCTTATTTCATCTTAGGTTCACATTGATGGGAGATGGTAAAATTAGTCCACAAGCCATGTGAAGTTTGCTACTTTGCTGATTAAAGCTTTAATTGATTCAGAATGTTTTACAAATCAATCTACCCAAATTACTCCGGGCTCATGCAAGGCAGCCTAGAAAGAACCGTTTGTCCCACATAAAGGTTTGAATGAGCACTGAGCTAGCAGATACCCCTCCCGTGAAGACATTCAGGTTCCCCCCAGTATGGAAATGAGCCTTGCTGTCTCCCATTTGTGTTCAAATTACTCATTCCATTTCTTTTTTGGTGGCACCCAAACAGCAGGGGGTCAGCTAAAACTCTTCAGTCTGAAGCACACAGCAGTTCCCCAAACTCCAGACGCTTGTACCTTGATTACAGCCCTCCTGTGGGCACCATAACAATCAAGTAGGAAGGGAAGGATCTAGTTTTACAGAGACATCAAATGAAACTGCACGCAAAGTCTGTTTAAAGGCGTGTGCGCAGGCACTGTGAGCCTGAGACTTATCAACTAGTAGGAATTGAAATTGGATCCGTCTTCTTGCCTCATCTTTGTGAGTGGTACATCTCTGACCTTCGAGAATAAGATGGCTTTTTAGATATGCAATAGGGCATTTAATCAGCTTTCCCACAGGAACAGCAGGGCTATGTTTGGTTGACGCTGGTACATACCTTAAGCGTATCTGACCAAGTTTAAAGCAACACAGACCTATCAGTACAAATATACATGGTGTTTGATGTGACTGTTCAGCAAGACAATAGCAGTAGGTTTCTTGCTGGGACTTTTGTTCTCCCCAGCCATGGTCATTTGGCCAGCTTTACCAAACCAGGCATGAAATCCCTCCTGTAGAGTAGCCTCATTTTAATCAGAAAGTGGTTGGTTACCCATAAGGCCCATTTTGTCAGCAGGTCAGTGTTACTGCAGGCAGGATCCACCATTTGACAAAACCATTGATGTCTTCTCCCCTCCACCCCAGCAGCCTGCAGGTACCTCTGGCATTATGTAAGCAAACCAGCAGGGAGTTTCCTGGTTAATTTGAGGTTGGTTTTTCTATATCCTGTCCCCAAAGTGAGCAAAGGCTTCAGTAATAAGGTCTTACCATCTAGTTATGGTGGGTGACCAAGACAATGACAGTGCCCTGTGCTGTTTTGGGTGCCTCACCACCCCCCCATGACCAATAACTCATAAGGAGGTATCCCATACATGGATGCATGGAACTGAGATCTTGATTTAATAACCATGTCCTCTGGGAGCAGTGCTGTGCACTCGCACTGAGTACCTCTACTGAAAAGATCGGTAAGACCCGGTAGGTACTCTGAGCATGCTAGGGATAAAGCAGGGAGTACACTTCAATTAGGCACAGGCATGGGGTTTCTGAATACATTCCTGCAGTGTAGGAACCAGAAATGGACAAATGGGGTCTCAAAAAATTAAAAGCCCTGGAAACTGCCAATGAGCAAAATGGCAGCATGCAGAAGGAGGGGAGAATTCTTGCCAGCTATATATCTGAGTACATAAAGAACTTATAAAACTAAATATCGAGGAAAGAAAAAAAACCCTCAGTTTTTAAACAATGGACTATAGGACTGGACAAAAGGTCTTGAAACTAGATATAAACAGTAGACACTTTAAAAAAATGTCCTTAGCAAGGTAGATTAAAGTTACATTAAGGATTCTTCTTTTTAGGGCACTTTATATTTTGACCCAACTCTTTTTCTCTTAGGTGGTTCATGACTTTAGCTAATTATTGTTATTATTTTTATTTCTGTGGAGTTGAGGACTGACTTCAATACTCAACCATGCTAGACAAGTGCTCAGTCACTAACCTATGCCCCAAGCCTCTCTGGTAGATTCTAGGCAATCACTCCACAACCCAGCCATGCCCCCAGCCTCTCTCTGGTGGAGCACCTGTTATGCAGGAGTCTAGGGTTTGATCCCCAGCACCACATTAACTAGGGCTTCAGGCATTCTAGGCAAGTGTTCTGCGACTGGAGCAACATCTCCAACTTCCTGCTTTGTTATTATTATTTTTTTAATAACACATACTGAAGGTTTTATTCCTCCTCTCCCTCCCCCTCCCCTTCTTTTTCTTCCTCCTCTTTTTCTTTTGTGGTGCTGGGGATAGAGGCTGGGGCTTTCTGTGTGCTAAGCAAATGCTCTACCACTATACACAAAAATTTATTTTGTTTGTCTGGCCGCAGTCATACACAAATCTACCTCCTTATGCCAGCCTGGGCCCACTACATGAAACCATGTATGCCTCAATCAGCCGACTAACCAACTAGCCTACCAAACAAATAAAGTCAAATACAAAATACACATATTGCATCAAGGTGTGTGTGTGTGTGTGTGTGTGTGTGTGTGTGTGTGTGTGTGTGTGTTGACAGAAGCTAAGGTCATCTTAGAGGAGGGAACCTAATTGAGGAACTTCTTCCATGGTTTATGGTGTTTAAGACTAGCTTGTAGGCATGTTTTATGGTGTTTTCTTGATTAATGATTGATGTGGTAGGGCCTATCATACTGTGGGCAGTATCCTCCCTGGGTAGGTAGTCCTGGTTTGTACAAAAAACCAAGTTGATCAGGCCATGGAGAGCAAGCTAGCATACAGTGTTTGTTCCTCCATGGCCTCTGCTTCAGTTCCCACCTGCAGGTCCCTGAGTTCCTGCCCTGGATTCCTTCAAGGATGGACTATGATGCAGAAGGGGAGGATGGAGTAAACCTTTCCCTCCCATCAATTGCTGTTGGTCATTTATCAGAACAACAGAGACGCAGCTAGGCCAGAAAGTTTGTGTTCTGATTTTGCCATGACACGTGTCTGGATTGTTGTTTGAAGATTTATTTTAAAAATCTTCTTGTGTGGTAGTGTTTTGCTAGCAGGTATGTGTATCACATGTGTGCCAGGTGCCTCTGGGAGCCAGAAGAGGATGCTGGATCTGTTGGAGCTGGGGTTACAGGTGTCTGAGACTTAGCAGTCTGTGGATGCTGGGAAGAGAACTTGGGTCTTCTGCAAGAGCAGTACACTCTTAGAACTTCTGAGCCCTCTGTCCAGCTCCTACTTATTCTGAACTTTCTTTGGCTGTCTTTCCTCAGATGAGAAGATTTACTTTAATCCCATCCTACCCCACCCTTGGTTACTTGGAACCTGTAAAGTAAGTCCTACCAGGTTTCATGGGATGTAAATGTCTATTGTCCTACCAGCTTTCAAACTTTGTAGGCTATCGACTTGACTGCTATCTTCCCGGGCCTCACAGTATCTCTGCTTGCTGATGCTCAAGGATCTTCACTCTCATTGGCCCTGTCAACAGGAAACACACTGTGGAGTATGTTCAGTGTTTCCTGCTCATCACATTCCGCTGAAACCATCATTTATTCATTAATTCACAAGTGTAGTTGGCAAATTCCTCAGATCTTCAATGCCGGAAAACCGTTGCTGTTGTCACTTCATGTTGGTCCTTGACAGGGACCACAGAATTCTCCACTCTAAGTTTATCCTCAGAACTTTTGCCAAAGAGCCCCTATCCACAGGTATTTTCAGATAACTTGTTTAACTTTGTTTCCATTTTATTGGCATCCTATGACCTGTTTGATTAATTAATTAATTAATTAGCTAATTAATTAATTGCTGTTCTTTTGTTTTGCTTGGGTTTTTTGTTTGTTTGTTTTGTTTTCTTGTTTTTTTTTTGTTTTGTTTTTGAGACAGAGTCTCCAGACCAGACTGGCCTCATACTTAACATGTAGCAGAGGATGTCCACGGGCTCCCCACACCCCGCCACCTGCTCCCGAGCTGGAGTGTACCACTCTGCTTGGTTTATGTGATGCTGCAGGATGGAGCCCAGGACTTCGTAAATTCTAGGCAAGCACTCTACCCACGAAGCCACATCCAAGCCCATAATGTATCTTTCTTCATTTATGGAAAACCATCCAGAATTCCTCTGTACAGCCTCCTATTTGTAAAAGCCTTATTTGTAAAAGGAGTTGAATGTCAGAAGCGCCGGCTCTACCTTCAGTATCCATTGATGTATTAAATATGCAGTACATCTCCTGGTGTACTTCTGATCCATTTTAGGAGCATTTCCAAGCTTGTTCTCCAGTTATTTTCATGTTTCTCTTCAGTCTGTTGAATTTTTATTTCAACAGGGAACATGTAGCTTCTAAGTTGCCCATTTTCAGTGGTGGCAATATGTTCCTTCGTGTCTCTTAAAAGCACCCATGCGTCTTTTCTATAGCTTTCTCCCCACTGTTTTCTCCAGTCAGTGTTTCCTTGGCAAACAACCATTTGTGAGTAGTGTCTCTACTCATTGTTGTCTGGTAGTGACTGGCATGGTACTCACTCAACCTCCTGATCCTCCTGCCTCAGCTTCCCCAGTGCTGGGTATACCACCAAGGCCGAAGCTCAGCCACCTGTAGACTTCAGATTATGTGGTGAACTATCTGCTGTGCCTGTCCCTACACCAAGGAGGGGTGTGCTACTAACATTGCTAACTGTTTATTTTTATGATGTGTATGCATATGTGTCTGTATGTATACCTGCACATGTGTCCCTACACCAAGGAGGGGTGTGCTACTAACATTGCTGTTTGTTTATTTTTATGATGTGTATGCATATGTGTCTGTATGTATACCTGAGTGCTGTCCCCATGAAGGCCAAAAGAGGGTGCTGCATCCATTGGATACAGCTGGAGTTACTGACAGTCCTGAGCTACCCAATGTGAGTGCTGGGAACCAAACTCTGGTCCTCTGCAAGAGCAGTATGATCCCTAAACTACTGAGCCATCTCTCCAGCCCCCATAAAAGCCTTTGGGATGGCCTTTCGGGTTTGAGTGACTTTCTCTCCCCCAATAACCTAAGGAATGAACAGCCTCTGATGCTGAGAGCCCCATGCACACACCTGTGGTCACAACTGCCTGGGATGAGGTTGCATGGAGAATACCGTAGATGGAAGCATAAGAACCCCATTAACCCTGCATGAATAGAGTATCCCTTCTGCCACAAGAAGCTCCCACAATTAAGGATACCTGCATTTGCAGATCTCTCCGTCTTTGTTCAGAGTTTGTCACAGCTCATCCATCTTTCTTTTTTGTCTACTATATATCCATGCCTCTACCTGACTATCTTTTCATTATATCATTTTATTATTTCTATTACAGGAGGTGGTGGAGTATTTTCAAGTCCCTTAGTTTGAAATTTGATGTAAAAATCCCTTAAAATATTCCCTATGCCTTTGGAAATGGCTCAGTATTGTGCAAGCATGAGAAGCTGAGTCCAAGTTCCCCAGATCCATGTAAAGCTGGGCACGGCCATGCATGTCTGCACTCCCAGCCCTCTTATGTGTGACAGGAGGTGGGGTCAAGAGAATGCCCAGAAGCTCAGGGGCCAGCTAGTCAGTCAGCTAGCTTGGTGTATACAAGAGCAAACAAAACAAGGCTGAAGGTGAGATAGACAAATAGACCACACACACACACACACACACACACACACACACACACACACACTGTGCTGGTTAGTTTTCGTCAACTTGGCACAACTAGAGATCCTTTGAGGAACTGCCCCCATTAAACTGGCCTGTAGGCATGTCTCTGGTACTCTGCCTTGATTGATCATTGTTGTGGGGAAGCTTAGCTTACTGTGGGTGGTACCACTCCTGAGCAGATGTATAAGCAGAGTGAGCAATGAATGGAAAGTAAGCCAGTTAGTAGTGTTCCCTCTCTTCCATGGCCTCTGCTTCAGTGCCTACCTCCAAGTTCCTGCCTTGCTTTCCTTTCTTGATGGATAAGCCCTTTCCCTTCTCAAGTTGCTTTTTGGTCAATGTTTTATTATAGCAACATAGAAACAAACTAGAACACACACACACACACACACACACACACACACACACACACACATTGTGCCTTTATTATTTTCTAATTAATTCAGATGCTCAAATTAGTGATAGGACTAAGATTTCATGAGTGAAAGTTTTTTCAGAAGTTGTATCCCATGCTCCACAAGAGATCTTCCCATTGGCATTCTGGGACATGGTCATTTGTGCCCCAACAATAACCAGGTCTCCAGAAGTCAGTAGGAGACTCTGAGAGTGAGACTTGCTAGTTTGGTTTGTGGGTGGGGCTTAGATCCACACTCTATGTTCCCATTTGGGCTGAGATAATCTGGTATCAGGAGTGGGGTTTGAAACAAGCTTGCCTTGGAAAGATAGGCAACCCATGGCATTGAGTGTAGTACTCACTAGAATTTCTGTACTCTAAAGTGAGTTTAAAATATTGGCATTTGCTTGCTTTCCTGCATACAAAAATTTGAAGGCATAAGTCAAGCTAGCTTGCAATACTATTGAAGGTACTGTCTATATCATCATCAGCCTAGCAGCTGGCATTTAATAAAAGTTCGGCAAGCTTGATAAATAAATGAGCAAACTTTCTGACCTACACTCAGGCCACACAGTTTTCAAGATTCATTGGGAGGATTGCCTTCCTTCATCTCAGCCAGCAGGGTCAACACACACTGGCTTTGACCATGGCCAAACACTGACTCATCTGGTCTGCTAGGTAGGAGAACAGAATGGATGGACTGGGTTGTGAGTCAACAGCCTGACTTCTGGGAAGGTGTTCTCTCAGAAACCAGTGGGGCAGGGGACTGCTGGGACAAAGGTACACAATATCGGGATTAGAGAAGCTTAGGCCTTCCTTTCCCATAATAGGATGTACTCGAAATAAGTTAAAAGTTGGTAGACCCCTTACTTAGCCAGCTCCAAGTCCTAGGTCTCTATAAAACCAGATGTAATGGCACATGCCCATGTTTCAGAATAATGGAGGTGGAGACAGCAGGATCGTTTTAAACAGTGGGTTTGATGCCAGCTTGGGCTACTTGAGACTTTGTCACACAAGTAGCACTGGAGAGATGGCTTAGTGGTTCAGAGGGCTTGCTAATCTTGCAGAGGATGGGAGTTCAGTTCCCAGAACTGACACTGGATAGCTTACAACTGCTGCTCCAGGAGATCTGATGCTCTCTTCTAGCCTCCCAGAACAGCTCTATGCACATTTTCTGGGAGGCTAGAAGAGGGCACCAGTCTCCTTGAGCTGGAGCTACAGGCACTTCCAATAGCTTGCAATAGTTGCTTATGGAGTTGAGAAGAGAACTTGCAGGAGTTGTTTCTTCCAGAGATCTAATACTGGTTGTAAATCTCAGAGGCAAGTACTATCACCCACTGATCTACACTGTCAGCTCTTGATTCTTTATTATTTTTTTTTTAGTGTAGTCTCAGGTGTGATGCTCATGTTGATTGTCAGTTTGACAGGATCTAGAATCACCTAGGAGATAAATCTCCAGGCAGTCCTGTGATGAACTGTTTCGATGAGGTTAATGGAATAGAAAGACACAGTTTAACTGTGGAGGACACTGCTAGTCTAGAACCTCTGCTCACCTCCTGCACAAGCTGGGAAACCCCATCTGTCTACCTTCCCCTGGCCCCGCCCACACAGAGAAAACTCCCCAGCCAGCTTGGAGAAAAACTCCAAGCTAACAAAGTTAGCTCTTTTCCTCTCTGCATTTCCACAACCCACCCAAGTGTGCCCACCCAGTGGCTCAGTTTTTGACCATATATGGACACAATCCCAGCTCCCAGCTGTCACATCACCCTAAGCTCTATGAAACTCCCTTGCTTTAGCTTGGACGTGTGACTCCATCGACTTCCACCTGTGGATTCAGTGAACACAAATAGAGCTTCCTCCTAATAAACCTGCCTCCATCTACCTTTAATCTGGCCTAATTGGACCTATATCTGTGTCACCAAGGGAAAGGAAAAGCCTAGCAGACACTCTCAGGGGCTGGAATTCTGGGCTGAGTGAAATTGGAAAACTGAGCTGACTGCCAACATCCACCAGCCTCTGCTTCCTGACTGTGGTTACAGAGCGAGCAGCCTCCTGCAGCTCCTGCTGCCATGCTTTCCCTGCTATGAGTACTGTGCCCTCAGACTGTGAGTCTAAATAAACACAGCTTTCCCCCCTTAAGTTACTTACAGCATTGTAGTTCACCATCAGAGCAGTTAGATAAGTAAATAACACACCAGGCCAGCCTTGAACTTGCTATGTAACTGACAGTGGCCTTGAACTCCCAATCCTCCTGCTCCCAGCACCTGCCACCAGGCCAGGCTTGAGAGCAGAGCTTTTCATTGGCACATATGAGAGAGAGCACAGCTACCTGTCTCCTTGTATCTAGCTTGTTTCACTTATCACAGTGTCCTCATTCATATCTGCCCATTTGTTGTGAACGATGGTTCTTTATTCTCTCTTGGGTGATTAGCTTCTCTTTCATCCACAGAATATTTGCCACAGTATATTCAATAATCCCAAGTGACCCACACTCTGATAACTGGTCCCTACTCCTCAGGAGTGGCTGGGAACTGGCTGAGACAGCTGGCCCCTGATTTGGGCATCACTGAAGATGTTCTGTGGAAAACAGTCCTCCAATCCCAGGCTGCCCTTCCTTTTTTCTCCACTCACCCCCATTAACTCTCAAGTCAAGTCAGCTTGCAATCTCTCAACGTACCAGCGACGTTCAATGGTGTAAAACACACTCCAAACACATTTTTTTCCTATCAGCAAAACATTTTTTTTTATTTGTCAAAATCTGTCATGGGTATGAGAATATACTACTGTATTTATAGATCGTATTCTCTAATAACAACACTTTAAATCTTATTTTTCTTCCTCAGGGGGGTGGTGGTGTCTGAAGCTATTTAGCTATTTAGCTTCGGCGTCCAGTTCCCTTCCAAAGGCCATTTGTCCTGGGTTCAACCTCATTTCCACCGACGAGGCAGGTTTACTGGTGGGCTGTATAGAATCACTGACAGGCTTCCCCATGAATCATAGGAACTGAGCCTGCCTGGTGCCAGCAGCACTCACTCCTGAGCAAGACTCTTTCCCCAAATCTGCTTCTGCTTAACACGTGGGTGGTTGGGAAATCTTCCTGTGGAAGACGCCACTCCCCTCAATTACTACCCTGTTAGAGCTGTATTTACAAAAGACAGATCCAGGGACTGGAAAGACAAGGAGGTAAACACATCACAGCTTCTGTCTCCACAGAAAAATTAAGCACAAATTAGTTTTCACCAAGACTTTCAACTATGTTAAGTACTCATCACATGCTTAACGTGAAGCAGAAATTGAATATCAGTTCCTTCAGAAAATACGAAAATGCGATAATTCCTTCATTAAAATGTTAATATCGCCAAATAATTCAATTTGCAGAAAGGATAGCATGTCTTCAAGAAAGACACTGTGTTTCAAAGGGTATTATTTGGGCATAGATAGTATCTCTGTCTGCTTCTAACAAGCTTTAAATGAATTTTAATAAAACGATAATTTTCACTCTAGCTAGTGAAATGCCCACATGTATTGTTTAACTTTAAATTATTGATTATAGACACAGAGGTTGGTCAAGTCTAGCCCCAAATCCACACAGTAATTAGATAAATAAGTTCTAAAGAATTGTTTGTTTTGTTTGATTTTTTTTTTTTTAGACTTTTGAGGCAGGATTTCTCCAGATAGCCCAGGTTAGCCTTGCATTTTAGATTCTCCTGCCTTAGCTTCCTAAGAACCTGGATTATAGGCATATGGAAAGGTTGTTTTATCTTCACAAACAACAGCTAAGCTGTAATGCTGCCAGGCACCATCATTGTGTGTGTGTGTGTGTGTGTGTGTGTGTGTGTGTTTGTGTTTGTGTTTCCTTAGTACTGAGATGAAGACGTGACATCACTATTCTCATTTAGAGTAAGTAGAAGACAGATGGGACCCAGAGTGAGGCACAGCTGCTGGTGCTGTTTCTTCACACTTCCTCATGCTGTGGTGAACCCCCCCCCCCAACCATAGAATTATTTGTGTTGCTACATTTTAACTGTAACTTTTGTACTGATGTGAATCGCAATGTAAATATGTGTGTTTTCTGATGGTGATTGTCTTAATTGACCCCTGTAAGAGTGGTTGCAACACGCAAGTTGAGAACTGCTGCTTTAGACACACTTCTTCTAATGAGAGGTGGAAACAGAAAAGAAATACAGGAGGGAACTCAGGTCACATCTGGACTGTAGATAACATCTCAGAATCGAAGCCCACTTCCCACCCTGCCCTGCCTAACTTCGACCTGTCCCAACCAGCTCTGCCTTGCCACACCTAAGGTGTTAATTTTTAGTCACATGGGGAATACATGTTATCCTAAAACCCTAAGTTCTCTTCCCAACAAAGCCAACATGTTATATAGTGTAAAGCGCTACCTTCTTAGTTAAAGGCTTTGTTCCCAAAGACTCGCTGTGTGAGACTTGGAATAGCTTTTGGAAAACAGATTAATTGATGATTTTTCAGACATTACATTTATAGGCAAAAAGGCGATGAGATGAAAGAGAGGAGACAGGGTAGCTTGATAGGTAAGGATAGCAAAGGAAGAAGAATGGGCTTGCTTCAGCCCTAAGGACTGCCTGGCAGTGGCCAGCCATCAGCTGCTTTCCAATTTGTTCCCCAAATGTGCAGACCCTCAGAGCCATCCATCAAAATGAGTTCTGCATCCTGCCTCAAATTGAAATTCCCCAGTCAGTGTGAAGTTCAAAACATCTTCCAAACTCATAATATTTTCTTGTGATGTGCCCTGAAGTCCAAAAATTACCTTCTAAACCAATGAATTTTTCCAACAAATTTTCCTCAAAAATTATCTAAAGACTAATAAATCAATTTCCACATAAATATCTAAGACGTTTCATTTCTTGGCATTTGAAATTGTAAACATTCCATTCCATCGGACTTCAGTCAGGGATCTAAGGTCAAAAAGAAACTGATGGGGCCGGGGAGACAGCTCAGTGGGTAAAGCGCTTGCCTGAGTTTGAATCCCCAGTGCCCCATGTAAAAGCTTCGCCTGGAGGCATGTGTCAGTCAGTGTGGGGCTCAGTGCTGAGGAATGGCGACAGAAGAATCATGGAGCTCGCTGGCCAACCAGTCTAACTGGAAGAGCGAGCTCTGTGTTCACTGAAAGATGCTGTCTCAAACAAACAAGGTAGAGAGTGATCAGGGAAGATACCTGACATTCACATCTGCCGTTCACACACCAGAGATACATCACACACACACACACACACACACACACACACACACACACACACACACACACACACAGAGCAGAAGCAGCAGCAGCAGAAGCAGCAGCGGCAGTGGCAGCAGCATTACATGGAGGAAAACACTAATATTGCCAGGCAGAGCAAGCACACAGTTCTGGGCAGTGGTCACCATCAGAGGGTGCCGTGTGTGCTGGAGGGGCAGATGTGACTGTGGAGACAGGCAAGTGTGGGGATGTATGCCATCCTGGAGAAGAGGTGGCAGATGGGAATGGAATGGATACAGCAGCTCGGGACTGGCTCAGAGTACAGCTTAGCAGTTGGCAGGAAGTTTGGGGTGGAACACACTTGCCTGTGACAGGTGTGAAAGTTCTTATATACCAGTTAAGACAGTGAAATGGATCAGTGGGGAAGGGTGCCTGCCACCAAGCCTGATGACCTAAGTCAGCTCCCAGAAAGGAATGGCATACAGGAAAAAGGAAATCTACTGTTGTCCCTGCAGAGGGGCCAGTCAGAGGTGTGGTCTTCAGTGAAGGACATCTGCTCCAATATCGAGGTCTTTCCTAACACAGCAGTCTGGAGAAGCTGTTTTGAGGGATTTGACTTCTATGTTCCTTTATTTCTTAAGAGGCCATGAGTGGTCCAGATTCTCACCTTCCTGTCTCTCTTGAGCGATGTTTTGAGAGTGGAAAGTCTGCCCCTCACCTGAATCTTGAATACAAGTGACCCTGAATGATGAGACCCATAAGAGGGCACAAAGCCTGCTTCAGAGCTCTGGAGAAAGGATCACTGGGTAAACTCCACTGGGTAAGAAAGAAAAAGCAGTTGAGTCCCTTGTGAGACCCAAAACCAATGCTTGGGAATCCAATTCACTGGGGCGCATGTTTCTAATCCAAGTGGTTCAAGTGATGGATTTTGGAAAGTGTTGGGAGAGAATGGTCGCCATAGACTCATATATTCTGATACTTGGTCCTTAGTTGGTGGAACTGTTTGGGAAGTGTTAGGAGGTGTGGTCTTGTACACACACAGGTAGCATATATATGATAGGGTGATCAATGCCATCATTGCCATCATAAAATAACACTGAGAGTAAAATTCTAGATTCTTGGTGGGGGATTGGGTACCAGTTCCATCTCTAGTAGTCAAGGAGAATGTTTTCTATTCCTGAAGGATTCAATCATTTCTGGTCATGATGGCATTTAGATATTTCAGCTGATTCATTCAAAAAAGTGATATCAGTTTTATATGTAAATGACAACAGTTAACAATTAAAAAGTCTTCACAACTAGGGTAGAGTGATGGCTCAATCAGTAAATTGCTGGCTTGTAAGCATGGGACCACGAGTTTAGTCCCCACAACCTGGGTTAAAAGAGCCAGGAATGGTGACACAAGCTTGGAATTCCAGCATTGAAGCCAAAGACAGATGGATTCTTGGATATTTCTAAGCCCAGATTCCTGGGTATTTCTGAGCCCAGCTGGTCTAGCCTAAAAAGTGAACTACAGGCCAAAGAAAGATTCTCAGCCATGTGCACACATATGCTAATACACACACAAACACACACACACACACACACACAAACACATCCCTGTACCCTCAACACACACACAATATTCCTCTCTCTCTCTCTCTCTCTCTCTCTCTCTCTCTATATATATATATATATATATATATATATATATATATATATATATATATAACCATATTTTAAATATGCACAAAAGCTCGTGGCTGTGGCTTTCAGATATTCTTTCAGGAGGGCCAGCAGCAATATCACCTGAAGAATGTCAGTCCAGAGAGGCCTGAGAGGGTGACAGTGGGGAGCCAGGGTGACAGGAGGGAAACTGAAGAGGCAGGACATACACATGACCCATGTCTTCTTTTGACATTTAATGGTTTTGTGGCTGTAGGGTGCATTCTCCTCTTTATATCTACTGCAGCATAGCATGTACTGCCCCTACTAAACACTAAATCCTAGTGCTGCTATTTCAGAAGCAGAATAGATAGCTGGGAACTGAGTGGAGCAGGTGGGAAATGACAGAGAGGCCTATGATTGTAAACTCTGCATGAGCTCACTGTTAGGAGGAATTCGTGTAGGTAAGAAATAGCCACTTTCCTTAAATAGGTGTTGAACTTGAGGTACCCATCATAGTGGGGAGTTTGGGAAGCAGGGAGAGTATATGTTCTTGATCTACATCTCAAGAACATAGAGTCAGGCAGAAGACAAATGACAGACATGAGCAGTGAGGCACACATGGCTCTGCGTGGAGAAATGGAGGCATAGAAAGGAACGGCTGAACCACAGCTACCTGAACTTGGATAGCAGGGACCCAGGCCTGCAAGGCAGCCGCCACCCTGTCACAGAGCCAAGGAGACCAAAAACAATACAAACCCCAGAGCTAGGATGAATTAGCGGCCTTTCATCCTAATGGCAGTTTCTCTAGGGACAGAGACCACAAAGAGAGTTAAGAGGACAGAGGCTGGGGTACATGATAGGAGAGGGTTTGGGGGGATCAGAGTGATCTTGTGTTAAGAACAGGGATGAAGACACTTTCAGACCTCCTGGTAAAGGAATACAGATGCATTGATCACTTTCTTGTTGCTGTGACGAAACCCATCAAAAGCAACTTAAAGAGGAAAAGGTTGATTGTGGCTCACAGTTGGAAGGTACACAGTCTATCATGGTAGCTAAGGAACAGCAGCAGAAGCAGGAGGCAGCTTCTCACACTTGTTCACAACCAGGAAGCAGAGATGAATGCTGGTGCTCAGCTCACTTTCTCCTTTTTATTTTTCTGGGGTACCAACCTAGTAGTTGTGGCACCCATAGCTAGGATAGGTCTTTACACCTCTATTTTTCTCCTATTGATTTATTGTGTGTGTGCATACATGTGCGTGAGCAGATGCATGTGTGTGCGTGTGTTTGTGTTTATAACTCAGAAAACAAATTATGGGAGTTAAGTTTTTCCTTTCACAATGTGGGTGCTGGGATCAAACTCCAATCAGGCTAGATGGCAGGTGTGTTTATTCACTGAACCATCTCCCTGACCTCTTTCCACCTCTATTAACCTAGTCTCAAAACAAGAGTTGCTTGTCTCCGAGGTAATTCTAACACTGTTGACCATTATTATTAACCATCACAGCACAGAAAGGGGAAGGAGTTCTGAGGAGTAAGGAGACTTCCATATAGACATGTAGGAAAGATCCCTGCCCACCCCGCCATGCCACGCCACACCACGCTACACCTATGTATCAACCCTGCCCCTTGTCACAGCCCCCTGCCCCCGGCCCTCCCCAAGACCCACCCTAGGACAGGAGGACAGTAAATAAGACTGGCCAGCATGTCCATCCAGATCTGAGGCTATTCAGTGCACTGAATAGCTGCATATCTGCACAGAGACAGAGGCCAAGAGAGCAGCTCTGGGAGATCTGGGAGAGCAGTATGCATTAAACATCAGCCGTGATGGAAGATGAACGTTCTCTATTAGTTTTAGAAATGACCCATCAATAGATAATCAAATTCCTTAAGCAAATGTCCTCCTCTCTTTAAAAAATAAGCGGGTGCGATTCCCCCAGCACACTTAGAATTCACACCTCGTTCTCTATTTATTTTCATGCAATAAACATAATTTATGGGAAATCTTTACTGGGATCCCTTTAAAGAGTACATTAGCTTCACACTCACAGGGGCATACCCATGGGTTTCCCTTCCGTGTGCACACGTATATGTGAGGTATACACTTCCTGGTGGCCTTTTTCTCATTTAGTTCATGAAATTAAGAGAGTGTTATTTCTCAGAAACCTAAACTTAGAGTTAATGAAAGTCGGGTCTCCTTTCCTCCTGCTGTATGCAGGTTTCTCTCATTGACTTCTTTCACATGCGTTATCAAGAAATACAGACTGCCCCCCCCCCCAGTAATTGGGAATGGGGTTTAAAACTATTAAATTGTATTTCTGCAAACCCATACATAGGGGAGCAGCTCAAATAAAACATGTCTGTTGAACTTAGTCCAGAAAACACAATTTCTGCCTCTGTTTAGAATGAAAATCCAACCACTTTCTAGTGTATAGCGATTTTCTCTAGTCACTCAAATGTTATTTTCATTGTATGTCTTTTTATATAGAAAGAAATTTTGTTTGATGTTAGATAAATTTGCAGGTGGAATTTCTTTTTAATTGATTAGGCTGTGCTTGTTTAAAAGAAGAAAAAAAAAAAAATCAAAGAGGGCAATCTAAGATCCCTGAATCGGGAAGGGAAGTGGAGGCTTCCGGGTATCTTTGGTAAGAATGGCTGGGTGTGGTGCCTCAGGCCTGTAAACCCAGCATTCAGAAGGCTAAGGCAGGAGGAGGGTTAGGAGAGTTTGAGGCCCACCTGGGGTCCTGTCTCAAACAACAACAATAACCTTGGTGTGGGATGTATGTACACGTTCCTGTGGATGTGTGGATGAGGGTGTGGAAGCTTTCTTGATTGTTCTCTATCTTAGTTTTTGGGATGGGGTCTCTGAGTGAGCCTGGAGCTCTAACAGGGTGGCTGGCTGGTGAGCCTGGGGAAGCTCCCGTCTTTGCTCTCCTGAGCCCAGCTAGGGTTAGGGACATTGCTCTGATGCCTGGCTTTGACTTGGGTATTGGAGATCCTACTCGGATACTCATGCTTGCGCAGCAAATACTTCACCGGCTGTGGCATCTCCCAGTCCCAATCTTTTGCCTTTCGGAGGCAGTTGCATTGCTTGCCTTTCTGTCTTCCAGGCATGCCCAGCGCATGCAGACTTTCAGCCTTTTTCCGTTTGAGCCAATGATTCTTCCCTTCATTCTTTTGGTGAGTTCACCTCAGGTCTCACTTTTTGGCTGAACCCTCAGTGGCTCTTTCACTGGGTAGCTAAGCTCACATAGCCCAGAATTCCCCTCCCTAGCCCACCCCCACCCTGAACTCTTGCGTGGTGGGAGGGGCTTTGCTGAAGTGCATGCACACTGTAGCTAATAAAGTAGCATGTGGTAAGTAAATGATAATTTGATTAATTCAATTGGTTCGACACATAATGGATTTTTGCAAAAACAGAACACTATGTCTCATGAAAATGAAGGCTCCTGCTTAATCCGACCACAGCTGCACGGGTAGGTAAATGGGTTGACTTTTGTCTGCAGGGCCTAAGGCAAACAGCAATGAGATGGAACGATAACTGAAGAGCTGCTGTTGGTTTGAAACCATCACACTTTAAAAATGTGATCTTTTTTCTCCCCGAATTCTTCCTTGCTGAAACTGCTATTAGAGAAGTGGGGTTTTGTTTTGTTTTTGTTTTCAGTTAGTTAAATTTGATTTTACAGTTCCCAGTTGCAAAAGAGATTGAGCTGTAGGAAAGCTGTATATGGGGAATATCAGCAAAGGCCTCGATCTCAAACTTGATGGGGCCCAGAAACAAGGTGAGCATGTGAGCAACGCTCTAGGGAGGGTGCCCAAGCCTCCCTGGGAGGCTGTCAGGTGCTTCCCTGTGGCAGGTCTCATGTGAGAGCCTCCAGACCCTTTCAGGTAAAAGCATCCAGGTGACAGTTCCCAGGCCCCTGCAGATGAGTGAGTGTGCCCAGGCCTCTCCACGTGAGCATGTCCAAACTCTTCCAAGACTCAGTGATTAGATTTGGGGAGCATGTCTCCTCACCCTCTTCTCTACTTACCACTTTCCATTTGCCCTAAATGGTTATTTGGTGATTGACAGTTTCTGATGGGAGATGAAGATGTTCAAGCAGTATGACAGGAATCAGTTTTAGTATGAATCTCTCTGATCTACATGTCACATTGCTACACATCTGTCTCCTTTTGAAGGGCTCATCAAAGAAAGCTTACAATTTAACTGAGTCAAAGTCCTTACTGTACGGAGGGAGAAACTGAGGCTCGGACCCCTGCAGTCACAGAACTCCCATGTTCCCAGGGCCTCATGGTGTGGCCAGTGCCTTGAGTAGGAACTCAGACTGAGAATCCTGGGGTGGCCTTTACAATGGAGCTTTTTTGTATAACAATGCCTAGGTGCCCACAACAATATTGTCTCAGCTGTAAAAGAAACTAATTAATTTTCATCAAAAGCATTATGAATAAAAAATCAGATGTGCAGAAAAATGAATTAAAACTAATAAAAGGATACTGCCCACTGAAAACGGACTGATCTTAGTTAATTTGGGGGAAGAAAGAGCCAAGTTCTATTCTGCAGGTGATGGGACTTCAACAATTTCCCTTCTACAATAAAAGGCCCCTTTTTTGGGAACAGCTGGAGACAAAAGCTAATAAATCATACTCGTCCATAGTTAGAAAATAGACAATATGAAGCCAGAGATTCAACTTGGCCTAGAAGACAAAACAGTGTGAGCCTGGAGCATGCAGTGTTCTGGAGTAAACAGAAAGAAACAAAAAGTCCATAAAAGTGGCTCTTGTTTTTCTTTTGGAGTATGAGGATCTTTGCTAGGACAGTCGGGGGGGATAGCAAGATGGCTCAGTGGGTAACAGCAACTACCCCTAAGCCTGACAACACAAGTCTGAAAACCAGGCCCCACATGGAGGAAGGAAAGAACCTTCCGGCAGGCTTGTCTCTCACCTCCATAGCCGAGTCAGGTATGCCTCTGCCTCTAAATAAATAATTTTTAAAACTTTTCCCAGAAAAAAAGCAGCTTACCACCCAGATCTACAAGGTCAGGAAAGCCAGGGTTTAGGAAAGTGTGGGCCACCCTGCGCTCTGTTTTCTACCTTAGTCCTCTAAGGCACAGTGATGGTTAACTGTACCAACACAGCTGGATTCTGAATCAATAAAGAGACACAGCCCTGGGAGGGTCTGTGAGAAGGATTAGTTGCAACATAAGATCTCCCCTAAAATTTGTGGACCAAACATAATGGGGTAGAGGCTAGGGCTTTACACTTGTCTGCTTTCCCTTCTGCTCTTGGGTGTGTCTATATCCTCCACTGACCTCTGGACCCAGCTTTCCCGACCTTCCAACATGGACTGATGATCAGGGCCCTCCAGAAATGCTCCATGCCTCCGTGTCAGGCTGTGAGGCCGAGGCAGGTATCTGGCCTCAGGGACTCACAGCTACTGGGTTTTTAGCTTTTTCTGGATGTAGACGGCCATTATTGGACTACTCAGTCCCTACTGTGCAAGCCAATCTACTAAATCCCCTTTTAAGATATGTTCATTCTCTCTGTTCTGTTCCCTTAGAGAGCCCTGACTAATACAGATATACAGAGGCTATGTGTGAGAGCAGCTTTTTTTTTATCAGTGCAACTGACAAGGTGCTTTCAGCATTTACTGGATGCATCCCTGCTAAACAGAAATGAGATCCAGGGCCATCTGATTTTATTCTGGTTGACACACACTCTTCTGAGATTCCTTCCCCCAAACATGCAGGTGCATTTTGCATCAGAATTCCCCCCACTACCTGCCCCCAAACCACAGCACAGTTCAGACTGAAGCCATGGTGACATCATCTTCTTCTTGATCTATGGGTTCAGGATTTCCAGGGGCCATGATCTTGGGGAATCAGACGGTGCTCCTCACCTTGGCCCAGCTCTCTGGCTGGTGGACACTCTGCTCTTATGGGTCAACCTAGATGTTTCTCTCTCAAGCGTTCAATTGACCTACCCTAACTCTAACTAAAACCCCATGACTGTCATGTTTGAGTGTAGGAGAACCATGATGTCATGCTAGGGGGTCACCTGGGTTTCAGACAGATCCCTTCCCTCTCTAGGGGCATTAGTTGGCAACTCTTTATGTTCCCTGGGTAGCAATCATGCATGCTGGCACAGTGTGCCCAGGTGGTCCATGGAACCCTGTGCATTTGCCAAAGAGGCATTGCTGTCAAGGCACAGTAGAGCCTAAAGCTCAGGGGCCACCATCATGAACCTAGGAGGACTCCACAAGAGAGAAGATGACTTGAGGGACACAGTCTATCCCCCAACAAGCTAGGTTGGGGCACCCATTCTCAATAAATCAATTAAAGTGACAAGTTAATAGTGGAAAGTAGAGAAAGGAGATTTATTCAATATGGCTGCACTGGGAAGAGGGACAAAGAGATCCAGGGATCGCACCCAGCAAGGTCATCTCTGGGGTCTTGAAAGGAGGGTAGGGTTAATCAGAAGCTAGCAGAAGCCAAGGTTGGTTCCTGCCTGACACTCACTCACTGAGAAGGCTTCAGTCTCTAGGTATAAGAGGGATCTAACAAGTTGGAAATGTCTCTCTGGAAACAAGTGCTTCCACTCGCTGGCAACTTTTCTTTCTCCCTCCATGAGATTCTTGGGGAATTTTCTTTCTTTGGGTCCACTGTTTTAAAAGTCTGATAGTCAGAGTAAGAGATATAAGTGTCTCTTTAGAATACCTTCATTTCTGCCAGGCCAGCAACAGTACCAATTTAGAGGTTGGGGGTTAGGGTCCCTCCTGACTGCTAGCCAGGACACTCTCATGGTGGGACAGCATTTCCAGCTGTCCTCAGCATTTCTCCAGGACCCTCCTAGGAATCAGCCCCAAGGTCTTAAGTTCTCTGTCACTTTGTCACATGAACAAAACATTCCAAGAAAGAACAGTACCTTCACTGAAGGCTGATTGGTTGATTAGAACCAACTTGTGGAGAAGTTGGAATGTTGCTGATCTGGAGCCAAATTACAATTTATCTTGGGCTATCTTGTGCCCCTGTAATAGCCATTCCTTGCGTACCTGTATTTGACCTAGCATGCTGTAACTAACTTACAAAACCTTTTGGAATGCATTAGCTTAACAAAACCCTAGTTTCCACAATCCAAAAGGCTCTCATTAGAGAGTGCCCAAGGTTTCTCTGCTTTGCTGTAACCTGCCTACCAGGTGTTTTTGCCAGTGTTTTTGAAAAGTGCCTTGATTTATGACTTTCTGTTCCTGGGGCTATAAAAACTTCATCAGACTGTTCTCTCATTGGAACATAGAATTTTGACTGACCTAGATCTCTGTTCATAGGCAATGGTCACTCATTAGGCTGAGAAGAAAACTATCTCTTGTCTCCTTTGAGATGACATACATGTCTTTGAGTTAGCAATCATAAGATAAGGTGGCCTTCCCACTGAGCTTCACCTGTGAAGCAGGGAACAGGCCTCCTTGCTAAGAAGGAGTGTGTGGAGTTGGGAGTACCCTGTGTGTAACTTACCCCTGTGTCTGTATCTGTCTGGGCCTGGTCCCATCTATATCATTCCTATCCTCTATAGGCTGTACTTGCGCCCCAGGGTCCGAGCACAGGTGGTTCTGGTGCCCAGCCACTTGGTGCTCAGTGTTATCAGGGTTCAGAGACCCATCAGAGTGGATGCTGGTCCTTTTCCAACACTGAGGAGTTAGGGATTGTCTTGTTTTGAAACTCTAAGGTTCAGAACCCAAGGATGGTATCCTACTACTGTCAGATCTGAAGCTACATCAAAAGGTATAACTTGGGGATGGAGAGATAGCTCAACCAGCAAGCACAAGGACCTGAATTCTATCCCCAAGGTATCCCCATGGTAGTGGATGCATGTAATTGCAGCACTGGGAGGCAGAGACAGGTAGATTCATTAGACTGGCAGGCTAGCTATCCTAGCCTGATTGCCAAGTTCTTGGTCCCACTGAAGTCTCAAAAATCAGGTGGGGGGCAGCCAGATAGCTCAGTAGATAAAGGCACTTTCTGCTAAGACAGATGACATGGGTTTGATCTGTGGGACTCTCATCGTGAAAGGGAACAGACTCTGGAAAGTTGTTCTGTTTTCCACATGTGCATACATTCACACATGCACAGAACTTGGATCTAGATAACATAGAGAAAGTTAGTTCTCAACACACTGGCTGGGACTACAACCAGGGCTGTATAGGATGTGAGAAGAGGATGCAAGCAGGTACCTCTGACTGACACTTGAATAAAGCATTCTGCATGTTCGGGAGCCCCTGCAGAGCTTGGGGCACAGGTTTATCATCAGCTTCCATTAAGCTGGGCCTCTGAGCATAAGATTCCTATTGACCAACCCCTCTAGTGGTTCTCAACTGGTGGGTCTCAGTCCCTTTAGTGATGACTGACCCACCCTTTTACAGGTCTAAGAACACAAGAAAATGCAGATATTTACATTATAACTTATAACAGCAGCAAAATTACAGCTATGAAGTAATAACAAAAATACTTTTATGTTTTGGGGTCAACACAACATGAGGAAATTATATTAAAGGGTTGCAGCTTTAGGAAGGTTGGAGCCACTACTCTAGATTAACCTGAGATGCTTGAGAAGGGGCTGCTGTGGGCTCTCTCAAACACAGCCTTCTCAAACTAAGGTGGACATCAGAACCATCCAGGAAGCTTGATTGCATGGGAGTCCTAACGCCCACTCCCACAGAGCTGGTCCTTAGCTCAGGGCTGGGTGCTGGGGATGTCTGTTCTCAACACATACCCAAGATTGTCTGTGGACTGCCCAAGACTGGTTTGAAGGCCATGTGCTGAGCACCTCTGTGTTAGGATGCCTGGTGGCTATGTCACTGCTGGAAACACTGGCATCACCTGGGAGCTTGTTAGAAATCTGTTTTCCCCAACTTTAAGTGCATAAGAATTGCCTCAGTATCTCATTATGCAGAATCTGATTATGAGAAGGAGCTGAAGTTCCCAGGGCCAGGCTTTCAGCCAAGTCCATCAATGTATGAAAACACTCAGGGGCACGAGGTCTCACACAGTCCAGATGACTCCTATGGGCATCTAGAGTTGAGAAACTGTACTCTGTATTTTAAGGTGTATATTCTATTTTGTTACCTTACAAGCTTTCTGGGTGATATGATTCAATTGGTCTAGCTAGCACTTTCTCAAGTGTCACTCTTTTGATCTTCTAGTTCCCATCTTCCTAGCAAATAGCAGCTAGAATTCTTCGGTGCCAATATTCCTGACCCTTGGTTTCCACTTACATTTCCAAACAAAGACCAAGCATGGTGGTACCCACCTGCAATCCCAGCTCTCAGGCAGATTATAAATATAATCTACAGATTATATTTTATACTCGATGAAAGAATTTTGAAAAACTTACTCTCATACAACATGAGAAAACTATATTAAAGGGTTGTAGCTTTAAGTTTATATTTAAATGTTTAGATGTCACTCTCAGTGTATTGTAAACAAAATTTTATTTATTTATTTATTTATTTATTTTGGTTTTTCAAGACAGGGTTTCTCTGTATAGCCCTGCCTGTCCTGGAACTCACTTTGTAGACCAGGCTGGCCTCAAACTCAGAAATCCACCTGCCTCTGCCTCCTGAGTGCTGGGATTAAAGGCGTGCACCACCACGCCTGGCTAAAT
Source organism: Mus minutoides (assembly GCA_902729485.2). Lineage (NCBI taxonomy): Eukaryota > Metazoa > Chordata > Mammalia > Rodentia > Muridae > Mus > Mus minutoides. The sequence goes on from CACVCL010030431.1 coordinate 47,844, forward strand.
TTTTTTTTAAATTATTTGCATTTGTGTAACAGGAGGGAGTGTGTACATTTGAGTGTGAATACCAGGAGAGGGCAGAGACATCAGGTCCTCTGGAGCTGGAACTGGAAATGGGTACTGGGATTTGAACTGCTGTCCTCTGAAAGAACAGTCTCAACTCCTGAGCCACCTCTCTAGGCACCACAAATGAAGCTTTATCTCCCTCTTCCATATACATCTAGAGGGACCTAGAAACCAATGGGATGGGAGCCAAACACTCCTCATGGGACTACAGATTGGGCTCAGTGGTTAAGAGCAAGTCCTTACAAGGACCTGAGTTTGCTTCTGAGGATCCACATCTGGCAGAACCCATCTGCCTGCAACTCTGACTCCTGGAATTCAACATCCTCTTCTAGACTGCGTGGGCACCTGCACATGTGCAGCCCTATCCCTCACATACACACATAATTACAAAAAAAAAAAATAACTCTTTTAGAAACCCTCTCCATTGTAACATTTGAGAATTTTATGTTATTCCTTTCTCCCTTCAAGGCACTCACAGAATCTCATTCACTATAATATATACTATATTTGAAAGTCATTTCTATCATTGAATTGCATCTTCCTTATTAAAAAAGGGGGTTTTCCAATAATTTGTAAAAATTTCCTGGGAGTCTAAAGTTCTAACTATTAAAAATTTATGGATTAGTTACCCATTATGGTGAGTATTAGTAATTAATCAGACTCAGAAATGCTGTGACAAATTTTTTACAAATCATTACAGAGTATGAAAGGCAAACCCCAGTGTACATCTTTTAATGAGATGAATGAGGGGTTCTTCTTTTAATTAGTTCCTGTATTTGTGGATGAATATTACTTCTAGCAAAAAATGAAAAGGCATTCAGCATCAATTTTATTTCTATTTTTCATTTTAATAAATGTACCCACTGAGGAAATGTCTTTCAGAGATAAGCCAGGGAGAATGGAAGCTTTACTGTGACAATCTCAATCCACTGACTTCATCTGGGGTTGCTCTAAATCACAGTAATTTACCAGAAAGCTATGGGTTTTGTTTGCTTGTTTGCTTTTGTTTTGTCTTCCCCCCTTTTATCATGTTTATTATTTCTTCATAATATTTTTATTGATTATTTGGGAATTTTACATCATGTATCCCGATCACACTTGGAGGAGGGAGGGGAGGAGGAGGCAGGGGGAGAAGGGAGACAAAAGGGGGACGGGGTGGGGGAGGAGGAGGTCCAATTTGTGTTGTCAAGATACTCACTGGAACATGGTCCAACTCCCAGTGGCTACCCCCTTAAAGACAACTGAGTCCTTCCCTACCCACAGCCCTGCCAGAAGCCATCAACTGTAGAAAGCGTCCTTCAGTATCCTTCTCACAATTTTAAAGACTTCTCTAGTGTCTAGGCAATTATTTGGGGGGGGGCGGGGGGTAGAGGTAGGGGTTGTCACAGAAGCCTTCTATGTCCCTCTTTCTTAAGTGTCAGTCAGCAGT
>CACVCL010030432.1:0-49329 GCA_902729485.2 Mus minutoides
AATGCTTCTAGTTTTTTATCAGTGTTTTCCTGTAACTCTCTAGATTTTTCCTCTTTAAATGCTTCTAGTTGTTTATCTGAGTTTTCCTGTATTTCCTTCTTAAAGTCCTCCATCATCATCATGACCAGTGACTTTATATCCATGTCCTGCTTTTCTGGTGTGCTGTTGTATCTAGGACTTGATGTAGTGGGTGAGTTTGAGTCTGGTGATGCCAAGTACCCTTGGGTTCTGTTGCTTCTGTTCTTACGCTTGCCTCCTGCCATCTCTTCCTGAGGAGACCTGGTGATGGTGCAGACCAGAAAGGACCCACTGTTCTGTGGGCAACTGCTGACCCACTGCTCCTAGAACCACCACTGCACTCCACTCACGCGTAACCCCGATGCGATCTTAAAGTCCTGGGGTATGCGAAGCACAGGGCAGGCCCTAGGTGCGACCGCTGGGTTCAGAGGAGAGATGGCAGGGTGGGTGGTGCTCTGGTTGGGACAGGCCCAGCCTCCGGTAAGGCGGAATTCTCAGATCCTGCCCCTGCAGGCAACTGCTGGCCCACTGCTCCCCAAACCTCCGCTGAACTCCACTCACGAGTAACCCCGATGCGATCTTAAAGTCCTGGGGTATGCGAAGCACAGGGCAGGCCCTAGGTGCGACCGCTGGGTTCAGAGGAGAGATGGCCAGCTATCCACTTTTACCAGCACCATTAGCTAAAGGTGACATTTTTATTACTATAGCTCTGCAGTAAACCTGAAATCAGGGAAAGCTAAGTTCAGGATTGTTCTCACTTTTCTAGATCTCTCTGTTTTCATATTAACAGCATGGTACTAGCATAAAAGAAAGTAGGCTCGTTAATCAATGGAGCAGAATTAAGGATGAACACAAAAACCCACATATCTCTTCTGAACTTGATGGATTGTGAGGTCCCATATACTCATCAAAATTACACACTTTTCTTCAGTAAAATTGCTGGATATAAAATTAACTCAAACAAATCAACGGCCTTTCTCTACACAAAGGATAAACAGGCTAAGAAAGAAATTAGGGAAACACCCTTCACAATAGTCACAAATACTATAAAATACCTTGGTGTGACTCTAACTAAGGAAGTGAAAGATCTGTATGACAAGAACTTCAAGTCTCTAAAGAAAGAAACTGAAGAAGATCCCAGAAGATGGAAAGATCTCCCATGCTCATGGATTAGCAGGATTAATATAGTCAAAATGGCTATCCTGTCAAAAGCAATCTACAGATTCAATGCAATCCCCATCAAAATTCCAACTCAGTTCTTCACTGAGTTAGAAAAGGCACTTTGCAAATTCATCTGGAATAATAAAAAACCTAAGATAGCAAAAACTATTCTCAACAATAAAAGAACCTCTGGTGGAATCACCATGCTGGACATTAAGCTGTACTTCAGAGCAATTGTAATAAAAAAAACTGCATGATACTGGTACAGCAAAAGACAGGTAGATCAATGGAATAGAATTGAAGACCCAGAAAAGAATCCACATAACTATGGTCACTTGATCTTTGACAAGGGACCTAAAACCATCCAGTGGAAAAAAGACAGCATTTTCAACAAATGGTGCTGGCACAACTGGTGGTTATCATGTAGAAGAATGCAAATTGATCCATTCTTATCTCCTTGTACAAAACTCAAGTCTAAGTGGATCAAAGACCTCCACATAAATCCAGAGACACTGAAAGTTATAGAGGAGAAAGTGGGGAAAAGCCTCGAAGATATGGACACAGGAGAAAAATCCCTAAACAAAACAGCAATAGCTTGTGCTGTAAGATCAAGAACTGACAAATGGGACCTTATAACATTCTAAAGCTTCTGTAAGGCAAAAGACACTGTCAATAAGACAAAAAGACCACCAATTGATTGGAACAGGATTTTTACCAATCCTAAATCTGATAGAGGACTAATATTCAATATGTACAAAGAGCTCAAGAAGCTGGGCTCCAGAAAATCAAATAACCCCATTAAAAATTGGGTACAAAGCTAAACAAAGAATTCTCAACTGAGGAATACCGAAGGGCTGAGAAGCACCTGAAAGAATGTTCAACATCCTTAATCATCAGGGAAATGCAAATCAAAACAACCATGAGATTCCACCTCACACCAGTCAGAATAGCTAAGATCAAAAATTCAGGTGACAGCAGATGCTGGCATGGATGTGGAGAAAGAGGAACACTCCTCCATTGCTGGTGGGACGGCAAGCTTGTATAACCACTATGGAAATCAGTCTGGAGGTTCCTCAGAAAATTGGACATAGTACTACTGGAGGATCCAGTAATTCCTCTCCTGGGCATATACCCAGAAGATGTTCCAACTGGTAATAAGGACACATGCTCCACTATGTTCATAGCAGCCTTATTTATAATAGCCAGAATCTGGAAAGAACCAAGATGTCCCTCAACAGAGGAATGGATACAGAAAATGTGGTATATTTACACAATGGAGTACTACTCAGCTATTAAAAGCAATGAATTTATGAAATTCTTGGGCAAATGGATGTATCTGGAGGATATTATCCTTAGTGAGATAACCCAATCACAAAAGAAGTCACTATATATGCACTCACTGATAAGCAGATATTAGCACAGAATCTTAGACTACCCAAGGTACAATTTGCAAAACACAAGAAAATCAAGAAGAAGGAAGACCAGCATGTGGATACTTCATTTCTCCTTAGACTAGGGAACAAAATACCTATGGAAGGAGTTACAGAGACCAAGTTTGGAGCTAAGACGAAAGGATGAACTAACCAGAGACTACCCCACCCGGGAATGCATCCCATGATCAGTCACCAAACCCAGACACTATCGCATATGCCAGCAAGAGTTTGCTGAAGGGACCCTGATATAGCTGTCTCATATGAGGCTATGTCAGTGCCTGGCAAATACAGAAGTGGATGCTCACAGTCATCTATATGATGGAACACAGGGCCCCCAAAGAAAAAGTTAGAAAAAGTACCCAAGGAGATGATGGGGTCTGCAACCCTATAGTTGGAACAACAATATGAACTAACCAGAACCCCTAGAGCTCATGTCTCTAGTTGCATATGTAGCAGAAGATGGCCTCGTCGGCCATCATTGGGAAGAGAGGCCCCTTCGTATTGCAAACTTTATATGCCCCAATACAAGGGAATGCCAGGGTCAAGAAGTTGGAGTGGGTGGGTAGGGGAGCAGGGTGTTGGGGAGGGTATAGGGAACTTTTGGGATAGCATTTGAAATGTAAATTAAGAAAATATCTAATAAATAAAGTGAAAAAATTACATGCTGTTGCCAATCCTATTGCTTATCCTTCACAACTTGATAGCAAGACCTCATTGCTGAAGATACTATATAAATAAGCTGTAGAACATGTAGAAATCACATTAGTACCAACCTGGAGGTTTTATCACCTACTACATAATTTTCACAGTGTTATCCAATTGACCTGAGGATAAAATTAATGATAAATATTACCCATCTGTTAGCCTGATGAGATATAATAATGACTGTTCTAGAAAGATATGCTCAAGCAGTACAACAGTAGCATGAAAAATAATAAAAACAACCAATCACAATAGTAGCATGAAAAAATCATTGAACCAACCAATTAACTTCAACTCCAAAGATGAAACTCTTATCTGGTACCTTTATTGAGACAAGAACCTGTAGCTTAGGTACTAATAGAGAACCTATTACTATTATTCTGTTTAATGGATATAATATTAAACAACTCCTGATAACTGATGGCTATTCTCATAGTTTAAGAAATTTCTCAACCCTCATCAGGGAAGTTGTATTGAATCAGATAGTAATTAGCACAGAGACCACAAAATGGTCAAGACACAGAGAATAAAAGGCTATAGAATACTCTTTCCTAAGTGACAAATGTAAATCTCCCTCCACACCCAAGGCTCATGAACCATTGAGAAAAAGAAAGCAGAAATAGTGTAAGAGCCAGAGGTGGTAGATGACTATAAAGAAGCAAAAATCTCTTCTGGTCACAGCAAGGAATCTGAACATATGAACTCACAATGGTTGTGTCACCATGCATAAGAACTGTACAAGCTCAAGCCAGACTAAAATTCCCAGCATGGAGGAGAAATGGGAATAATATGCCACCCTATCCAAGGAGCTATTAGTAAATTATAGCTGGTAGGAGAGGGAGAGTCACTTTTCTTTCTTTCTTTTATATTTGTTTTAAGTGGTTATTTTTATTTATTTATTTTTTGAGGCAGGATTTCTCTGTGTAGCTCTGAATGTCCTGATATTCACTCAGTAGACCAGGTTGTACTCAGAGATCCATTTGCCTCTCCCTCTTAAATGCTGGGATTAAAGCCATGTGCCACTACTGCCTGGTTTAAAAAATGCTTTCTTAAGAGTTTTATATAACGTTTTGATTATATTTGATGTAAACCTAAAAAAAAATCTGTCTCTCCCAATAGCTAAAATTACAATAATTCTATAGGAAGGGGTATCCACGTCCCATCTCCATCTTGCTGTAGACCCTAATAGGTGAATCATACTGTAGGGGAAGGCCACACACCAAAGAATATACATACATATACACATATACATACACATACACAACAAATTGGATTTGGTTTGGTGATTTAAAAAATGGATACAAAGTTAGGTGGGTAAGAAATGGAAGGTGGACATAGGAGAATTTGGGGAAGATGAATATGATCAAAACCTGCTATACAAAATTATCACAAAATAAATAATTTGTTTTTAAAAGAGCACATGAAGCTGGGAGGGAAAAGTGGTACTGGGAATAGCAGAGAAATTGGAGAGGAGAGAATTGGAGGTGCATTTGATCAAAGCATAGTAGTGTGTGTAGGAAATTTTCATACAACAATAATATCCCAGGGGGAAAATGGGAGGGGCAAGTCTTTTTGAAACAACTAGGTCAGATGAATTGATGTTTTTGCTTTGGTTTTGTTTGTTTTTACTATGCACAGAAATAGTCTAGGTGGAAACTACCAGCTGCTTTCTATAGGTTTAATCTCCTGTAAGTTTTAAGTATGCACAACCTGCAGGAAACAGTTCTTTCCAATATGTGCAAAGCATTTTCCATATGAGCGAGAGGAGGGGGAAATTAGAAAGATTCGGAAGACAAATAAGGGACAGACAAATGAGACAAGGAGAAGAAAATATAGAAATGGACTTTCAGTTTCCTGTCTTCACAACCTGGCACCTGAGCCAGCTTTTCTTTATGCTCGCTTTGATTTGCTTCAGGAAGTAAGTTCCCTACTGAAAAGCATGCAAGGAAATGTTTGACAGTTGTATGTCAGGAATATTGTAAGTGAGATATTGCTGGATAAGGAAAAGGTGAAATCTTCTTCCAAAAAAGAAGTTTGAGGCTGTGTGTTTCTTATTCAATACCTCTCGTCCTCAGTGTTAAGTGCCAATTTCATTCACTCTGCCAACTAATGTTCCTTCCCAAGATCAGGGATGGCAAGAAACTTTGTGCTATGCAATGTGAAGACATTTGCATGTCCTTTGATCCATATGTGCCCAGCATTATACAGTTGGTATCCTATAATACCACATACACATTTAGTATCTACTGTTATCTTTGGGTAGTCACAGCAGATCTGTAAAGAGGTCATTTAATTTCTCCATTTTAAAGAAAAGAAGCTGACTTTAAGAGACCAGATAGAACAGCCTGCACAATTGGATGGAGCTAGCAAATTGCAATCTGAGGCGTTGAATGTGCCTCTTTCTGACCTTAGAGTCAGCACTCTTGGATACTGAAACACTCACTCTTTAATTGAGAAAAAGTAGAGATTTTCCAAATGCCCCCATTCCAGGTGATTAAAAGAAACAGGGGGAAAAAATTAAAATAGAACTACCAGCTCCGCAGATACAATATTTTGCCCTGATTCATCTGACCCACCCAAAATGAAGAGCTGAAACTCCCCTCCACCTTATTAACTTCAAATGACCTCAGAAAGCATTAGGGACAGAAGTGCGGCTGCTCAGCAGTCTGGGGAACGCGCCAACTCCACGAACCTTGATTTTTGCCTTCACTTTTAAAAGGAGGTCTTTTAAGTCCCTAAGAATCCAGGACATAATTTCATGACATAAACTGCCATTGCAGAGAAAGGTTAAATAGCTTCCTAGCCCCTGCATTGATGCCATCCGTGGCTCTGAAAGAATTTGCTGTGTTTGGATTCTAAACACGTTGTAGAACCAAACTCGGGTTTTGTTGCCGTTTCTATTTTATAGGTGAGAACAATGAACATGGGGATCATGCATTTGGTCTGTCTAAGTGCAGATTCACTGACATGTCTCAGGTAAATAACAAGACAAGAAAAAATTAGAAATCCCAGGGTGTGGGAGAGTCGGGGTTGACAGATTTCACAGGGACAACCCACCCTACCAGCCTAACTCTTCTTTGTGGCAGTGAACCTTATCCTCTCCCATGGAGATGATTGTCAGATTGCTCTAACGCTTTTGCTTTCTTCTCTCTCTCCTTTTTAGGATGTAGTAAAGCATCTGTTGTGTCACAGTCCAGGAGGTACTTACAGTGAAAGAGAAAGGAGACAGGGGAGAAGGAGAAAGGGGGAAGAGAAAAGATGTGAAAGGAAGAGAAGACAGAGGGAAAGGGGGAAGAAAAGAATGGAGAAATTAGTTAAAGAAAGGAAGGAAACTGGAAGCAACAAGGAAGGAAGGAAGGAAGGAAGGAAGGAAGGAAGGAAGGAAGGAAGGAAGGAAGGAAGGAAGGAAGGAAGGAAGGGGCATGGATAGATGAGAACAGAGGAAAAATCACATCGTTAGAAGAAAAGGAAGGATGTGAGGGCATGGAGAGGAAACAAAATCTGGGAAAAGGAAAAGAAGGGGTAGAAGGAGAGGAAGTTTCTTATGGGATCGGTATAATCTCCTTGCAGGATAAAACACTTGGTCCATATTCCTTAACAGCAGGGAGAATTCTGAGCACATTGCCATCTCACACTAGTGAGAATCTGTTTGGCAACTGCTATTCATCGGTTCTGTCTGGTCGTCACCCCATCTGGCTGGAGAGGGTACTCTAAGCGGTCCCTGGATCTGGTAGCAGAGGAATGGAAAGAGTCTTATCATTTCTTGAAGTTCTACAGCAGAGAGGTTAGGCATTCCCTTCTGTTTAAGGAAAAGGCACCACAGTGGGAAAAGCCTTGGTCGAAACGGGAGTAGAAATGGCTGGCTGAGAAGAACAGGCATGCTCCTCTTACTCTGTCAACCAATGCCTGCTGTTCATGCCAATTAAATTCCATTCGTCAATATCCTAAGCAAAGCCTGAACTGGCAAAGTAGACCTGCTGACCCTCATGGAGGAAAGAGTATTAATTGTATATCTTCAAGCTGTGGAGTATCTATAAGTTGTAAAGAAAAAAACCTAATTTGAGGGGTATGTAAATGACAAACTGAATGAAGAATTAATATGTAGCTCTATGGAAAACACAGATCTGCCCTCATTATGAAGGCTGATTCTGCTGTAACCCGAGGAAAAAAGAATTGTTGGAAGTGTCTCTGAGAATGCCTTTGTATTAATGAGAAAAGTGATCTTAGATTAATAGGCAGTCTGAAAGCTAGAGAGACTGCTTCCTCCCTTCTGTCTCCCTGACATTCTCAGAACAAGTACCAAGCCAAGGGCCCCAGGCAGTGCACTGACTGTCCCCTGGGTCTGCTACTGGCTGGGTCCTGGGATCCAATTATATTCCTTTAAATTATATTGATAAACATAACCAGAAACAATTGGGTTGTGTGAATCAGGTTACATTAATACATGAATCCAAACCTTTGGAGTGTCCCTGACCATCACAGGTCAGGATCCTTCTGCTGCAACCTACAGCTTGTCCAGGACAGGATTTCTGGGAGTTGAGTGGCAAAATGTTGTGTTTTTACCCTTACTATCTTCTGATACTCATCCACACTCTTTAATCTCAGCATGACTCTATATAATATGCATTATATAACCTAGTCTTTCACACAATCAAGCAAGATACTATAATTCCTATTTTATATACAGGAGCTTAAGCTCAGACATAAATACCTTTACCAATGGATAAGAACCTGACTTTGTCCCTCATGGATGAGATGTATGTTGTTTTGTACAGCGGTTCCCAAGCTTCCTAAGGCTGTGACACTTTGACACAGTTCCTCATGTTGTGGAATCAATTGTAAAATTATTTTTACTGCTAATTTGTAACTGTAATGTTGCTACTGTTATGAATTGTAATGTAAATATTTTTGGAAATAAAGGTTTGACTATGGGGTGTGACCCACAGATTGAAAACAACTGCTTTAGTGGATCTAAAAAAACAAAAAAGCATCTATTTAGGAAAGGAGCTTCTATGTGGTTCTGTTAGCCTCTGGGTCACACAAACCCAGAGCTAAGCAGAATGGAGGAAAAATTACCTAGTCTTATCTCCTGAATCATAACAAAGAAGCATCCTTCTCTTTATGATACACAGGTGACATATTGGACATGGTGGTTTAAATAAGAATGGGTCCCATAGCCTCATATGCTTGAGTGTTTAATCCATAATTAGAGGAACTGTTTTGGAAGGAATAGCTTTGTTGGATAAAATATGTCATTGAGCTGGGTGGTGGTGGCACATGCCTTTAATCCCAGCACTTAGGAGGCAGAGGCAGGTGGATTTCTGAGTTCGAGGCCAGCCTGGTCTACAAAGTGAGTTCCAGGACAGCCAGGGGTATACAAAGAAACTCTGACTCGAAAACCCCCCAAAAAGAAAATGTCATTGAAAGCCTTTGTCAGGCACAATCTCTCTGTGTAATGTCTATGAATCAAGTTGTAAATCTCCTGGATATTGCTCCAATGCCATGTTTGTCTGGTTTCCAGCATGATGATCATGGTCTAACCCTCTAAAAGTGTAAGCAAGCCCCCTAGCTAAATTCTTCCTCTTATAATAGTCACATGAGCTATAGTGTCTCTTCCCAGCAGTAGAAAAGTAAGACACTGGCATTGTTTTTTGCTTCTATGTACAGAGAAGTCTCGCTGTCAAGCATCAGAGGTCAGGGGCTGGGAATGGCTCATTTGGTGAAGTCATTGATACAAGAACATGAGGACCTGAGTTTGGATCCACAGTGCCTATGTATAAAGCAGAAAGAAGGTATGCACCTTGGTACTCTAGGCTAGCCAGATTAATCAAACTGACAACCTCTATGTTTAGTGAAAGCCTTGTCTCAAAAATAACTGGAAAATAAAAACCACCTGACATTGGCCTGTGATCTCTATACCCATATGTGCACTTGCACACACACACACACACACACACACACACACACACACACACACACACCATTACATAAAAGCACACAAGATCACAGCAGATTTCACATGGTGCCCATCCTCTGAGCACTTCTGCCTGTCTCCAATTTGGTGTCTTCTGTAATCCAGGAACATGATCCTTGCCGTGAGAGAGACCTAGCTGCATATGTATTAGAAGATGGCCTAGTCAGCCATTATTGGGAAGAGAGGCCCCTTGGTCTAGCAAACTTTATATGCCTCAGTACAGGGGAAGCCAGGACCAAGAAGTGGGAGTGGGTGGGTAGGGGAGCAGGGTGGGGAGGAGGGTATAGGGGACTTATGGGAAGCACTTGAAATGTAAATGAAGAAAATATCTAATAAAAAACAAAGGCACTCTGTGGATATGTGAAAGCAAATTCCTTGCCCAAGAGCCCAGCTTTTAGAGGACTAGATTACTGAGGTCAGAGCTGATAGACAACTTAATGGTTCATTCGGGAAAAGAAGATAGAGACATACAAATACATCGTTGACTGTCAGTGAATATTTATATAAGAAATACAACATGTAGAGTTTTAGAAAACAGACAACTGCTATACGCATGAAATGAAGACAAATAACACACATATTAATCTCACTGACTAATATACTTCTTGGAACTTACCCTACATTCTTGGTTGTTTATATGAACAATTTTGTAGCATCCTTGAAGACACAGAAAAGAAGCACAACTCAGACATTGTGAAGGTTTCTCATCCAGTGCCCACATACATCTGATGTGAGGTGCATGGAATACATGTGTAAGATAGCATATCTCTGGGCTTATATACTCCTATGAGGCACATGAAATACATGTGTAAGATAGCATAGCTCTGGGCTTATATACCTCTACCAGCACCAGGGTGATCATGCCAGCAGATACAAAAGCATTCCTATAAGTCATTCCTACTATAGGAAGACTGATCCGCAAACTTCAACCTCCTGTGACCCAAATGTATTTGCACTTAGCAAGACTACACAAACATCAGTATTTGTTTCATCATCAACAAAACAATAGAAAGTATTCAGAGTAATCGAAGACAAGCTATGTGTTTTAGTTTGTTATATTTAAAATAACCTCATTTTTCAAATTTTAAAAAAGTGAGCTTTTGATCATTAAAGCCATAAGCCTTTCTGGACTTTGAAAATGACTGTGCAATGTGAAATCTTTGTCCTAAGCCTCATTGTCTTAATGATAAAACCACTTCTGAATCTTGGTCTCAGAAGAAGAAACTGTGGCAATCACAAGGAGAAACTACATCTGGAGTATCTGAGATTACTTTAATGCTTAGACTAGAATCATATCTCAGTTGAAAACTGACTCAGGGTTATCAGGATGAACACACTGACTTCCTCACAGCAGACCCATGCTATACAGTATTGTTTCTGAGTGTCCTAGAGCCTGGAATTCATACTCTTTTTCAGGACCCAATAGGTCTATCTGCCTCTCCTGAAACCCTGCTTTCTTTAGGAAGGAGATCTTCCAGTCCAGTATGTAAGGGGCTTAGAAGGAACTTCAAATCTCTTTGTAATAATGGGTGATTCCAGCTGTATATGAAAGATTTGCATGTTTGTAAGCTTCAACCTTAACAGTAGCCACTACCATTATAGTCTATGCAAGTGGTTGTATTTCATATGAAGAAATATGTGGATATGCAATACAACAGAAAGGCATTACAACAGAGCAAAATGAATCCTTCATTCATACAGAGGTACTTTAGAATTCTCAGCCTACCCTGATGCTTATCCTCATAGATTTTCACTTTTCTTTAAAACAGAGAATTTGGAGCTGTGGAAGTAACTCCGTGGACAGAGGCCAAGTGTGATGCCTTGAGTTTGGATCCTCAGAACTAATGTAAAAAGCCAAGTGTGGCAGCACGTGCCTGTAACTGAAGCACTAGGGTGAAAAGAGAATGCTGGGGCTCACAGGCAGCAAATCAGCAAGCTCTGGGTTCCTTGAGAGAGCACATCTCAAAACACAAGATGAAGAGAGCGATAAAGGAAGACAACCTGCACTGACCTCAGGCTCCACACGTGCACACACATCATAGGTATACACACAAACACACACACACACACACACACACACACACACACACACACACACACACACGGAAGGGATTTATAAAACTGAACATCTATTGATAATGCTCCTCTTTCACTTTTACCTTCAGTTCCTTCCACCTGGTACATTAGATAAAACATAAATGCACACAGGACTGTACATTTAAAGCCTTGGCTATTTTAAGTTATAGATAATAGAAAATGATTTCCCTGTGTAGTATTAGCCTTATGTGATTTTCACCTAATTCACTGATTTCTAAATCTAGCACCTACATGAGATGTGACTTCACACTCTTTTTGTTCATTAAGTCAGGAAAGTAAATAATTTTCTTTTAATAAGTAATTGTATGATAGACAGTTTAGTTCTATAACCAGGGGTTGGGGAGGAGCGGCATGGAAACAATACTGTGCAGCATTCTAATAAACCTCTAGACACAAAAGGAAATTGGATCTCTAATCTTGAAATCTGATTAAATATGAGAGAGCGGGCTGGTGAGAAGCCATCATGCAATCTAGAGTAACTCTTGTAAGGAAAGAAGCTAAGCTCCCATCGCAGGGCTTTTAATTGGGAGTCTATGTTTCTCTTATAAATATGAAGTTGCATATTACTCAAGAAAATTGCATTTGGTTATATGCATTGAAAAAGCTAAGTCATTAATTTTTTAATATCTATGTCATTCAAATGAGAATGAAAGTAAGAATTTTAAATTAATGAATAAAATCTAGGAAGAATGTGGGATAGATGGTAGACATCTGTGCATATATTCACATGTCTGGTCAAATCCCATTCATGGCCACTCTGATAGTCCATTCCTCACTTCCTAGTTCTCCATTCTGGTTCTGGCAGATGATAAATGTAGGCTTCCCTTCATTTTCATGGTGAATTATTTTATTATGATTGTTTATATGCACATTTTTGTACTTACCTTTCAATTTTATTCATTCGAACTATTCACTCAGTACCCGCAGTGTACCAAATACTATTCGAGGCACAAAACATAGAACTGTGAGCAAATGGTCATTTTCTATTGTCTCAAATCATATGCCGTTGCTAGTTTCATTGGAAACAATTTTCAGCAGCCTCAGTATTGTTCAAAATAGTGTTCGGGAACAAAACTATTACTGGTAAGAATTTCTACAGCTGAAATTCACCCTCCTGAGATCTTATCTCTCAGGACAATGGCAACATTCTAGAGTCAGTCTGTCACTGGACATGTCTTGACTCCTCTTCCACCTATAAAACTGAAGATCAGTATCCAAAGAACTTTGCAGACAGCCCTACAAAGAAGCTGTGTGTAGGGTATGTCCTACCACTTGTTTCTGCTTTTGCTTACTTTTTTGATTATGATAAATGTTCACTTTCTTACTGGTATGGTGATGTATTTCTATACCGTTCACCATTTTATGATTAAGAGTTTAAGTTATTTTTAACCGGATAATTGACAGGAGACTGGCTTAATAATATACAAAGCAAAGTAAGTCACTTAAACCGGAAACTTGTTCATTATTCTATTACTGCCAATATGGTTGTCCCTAGTCAACTGGAATTTGTTTGGTTCTGGCCTTGATTATGTTGTTCTTTCTGAAAGAATTATAAAATAATACTTGGCTAAGAAATTTTAGGTATCCTTTTGTGCATTGTTGAATTAAGGTCTATTAACATCTCAAGAACCACCCACAGACACATATTTCTACAAGAACATGCCTACTATAAAGTCAGAAGGAGAAATAGTGGCTTCACAGTTACCAAGAACTTAGAGCTTCCATAACACTGTGGAAAGCTAGACAAAAGCCCTGGGGCTAGGTGAAAGGCTGTCAGCGATCAGCTTCCACATATCATTAAGCTACACGGCTCCTGGCTCTGAGACGTACAGTGGAAATAAGGTCTTCTATTCCACAGATTGCTAAATGGCAAAACAGAGATAAAAGTACTTTGTAAAGTGTAAATATTCAGAAGAAAAAAATTACAACCAAGGAAGTAAATTTCCAAAGGAAAGCAGCGCAAAATATATCCCAGGAATTCAAGGCTAAGTTCACAGATGGCTAGATCAAGAATTTCTAGGCAAATGGGGAAGTGGGGTATCAGTGAACTTCTTCTCAAATGAAATGAGAGCTCAGACCTGTATTTCAACCCTGCAGGTGTTTTAGAGTTTGCACATCGCAGTGGTACAGTGGAGACATGCCAAATGGAAAAAGCATGCTAGCTTTCAAACAAAACAGCTAGAATTTCAATCCTGTCTCCATCCCCATCCAGCAGCGTGCCTGGGCATGTCAGACCACTTAGAACCTCTGTTGCCCATCTGCTAACAAGTGATAAAATTACCTGCAGAATAAACACAGTCAAGTTCATAAAGTATCCACATACAGAGCTTCTGAAATATGAATATTCCACTATAGGGTGATCACATGTAACTGGCATAAGAACCTGAGTTGGATCTTTGTTGTCTCCATCTTAAAATGGAAGAAACTAAGCTGCCTTCGGAAACATACAGATGTAAGTAGCAGCACTATGTCACAAAGTTAGTTCATTTCTAATAGGTTCTACTACTATACTACTGTGGTTCCTCTTGTGATATATCAAAGCTGTGTGTTGGGGATTGAGTAGTGTTTAACTAGATGCCACCCTCCAATAGAAAATGGAAACATGAGCAAGAAGAACTACATTTTTAGGTTAGTTACTTTTGACCCTAAGAGTAAAACAACGGCCTGAAGTTGTTTTGCAAGTGACCTTATTCTTCACCCTCTAGTACACAATTCATAATGTCCTTCTTAAATTCATTATTGCTACATATAACTCAAAATTTTCCAACAGTATGTTACCATCCATGCTAAGATCCAGGCTTTTACCCAATGTAACATTATAACATATGACCGCAGAGTTGATGATCACCAAGACAAAACAGTGAAGGTGCTATGCTGGTCCTCCCAGGTAGAAGTCAAACATTTGAGGATATTTACTATATGAATCATTTAAAATTGGTATATGTGGCAGCTACTAGTATATGTGGTAGCTAGAGTGATAGCTGCATTCTAGGTACAAGGAAGTATGTTGTCTTGTCTTAGCAATAAGATCACACAGCTCAGCAACTGAAATTAGAGTCATTACCTTACTGTTTGTGATAAATCAGTGCCCTGCCCCAAATCTGTCTATTTTCAGCCCCCAAATTACATGTTCCAGAATCAACACCTTAGAAGATGGAAGTGTTTTCATCTACAGTAACTCCTACTGAATACACAAAAGAAGATTTTGCCTTACTCATGATTTTGCTTCTTCTGATATGTAAGACACAATTCCCAAAGAAGGGTTGCTTCCTCTACAAAGCACAAAAACGTTTTGAGGAATGATAGATGGAAGGGAGTTCTAATACTATGTATAGCCACACAATCAATACATATTTATATGTGTGGTGGAGGTGCCAGATTTTCCTACAGGTTAATCACCTCATTAAAGCTGAATCCATGGAAATGAAGAAACGCAACACAACATCATGGATTCTCATTTTTTCCCTGATCTCTCTATAATTAGTTCTTCTCAATTATCCACTATACGATATCAAGATCTATATAATCATGTGACCTTACCCACATATTCAGTTCCCTAACTTGAATTGCTTGTACATAGTCAGTTATAGTACACAAGTGAGAAAGAAAAATATATATGTGTGTATATGTATGTATATCTACATACATTATATATACATATGTATACATAAATGCACACACTTGTATACATTCACTTCTGTGCTAACATTTCTGCTTCTCTGATCCACTCTAAATACAGGACTTGTTGAATGTAAATGACATATCTAGTGCTCCTATGTGGCTCATTTCTAATCCTGATTTCAGGTGCCTTCAACTAAACAATACTGCCTCTAGCACAGTAATTCAAGGTCATCTAACCGTAGGGTGTTGACAGTTACTGCAGGGTGTTACCTATCATGTTACTTAAGGAAATGGAAAAATATAGACTCCATAAAGAGTTCTGAAATAGAACAATGATTGAATGCCTTGTCCAAATGGGCAGATTAATGAACTGAAGTCAGCCTACAGGGGAGGTCTCTCGGAGTTTGTATCATCCCATGGGCTTCCTTCAACTTTGGCCCACTCAGCACTTTTGGCTATAAATTGCATAATAAAAAGAGAAGGTGTGTTGATCAAATTTTCAGATGACACAAGGGTGGGCTAGCTAGCAAATATGCTGAGTGATAGAACCAAGAATCTGAACGATTTGACAGGATGAATAATGAGGTACAGCTAACAAGATGAAATTTAGCAGAGACAGATAACAAGTTTCACCCTTCTTATCCCTCGCCTGGAAAAGATGCCTGTGCCAAGAGTTCTCACTGCCCTGGAGGATGGCACTGGCTATCACGTGAACTCCATGTGGGCAGAAGCCCAAGATGCTTACTTCTCAGTTCAAAAGTCATCTCCACAAATATAAACTATGAAAGATTTGGCTTAAGAGAAATTTTTTGAGGGGAAAGGCGATGAGTTCAATATCAGCCAGCACTCTATGTTTAAGTATTCATTAAGTGTTTGGTTGTATTATTCAGTACATATTGGAGATATTCTTACAATTTTTCCCAGATTGAAAGTACATAGTTGAGATTTTGACTGAAATGGTAAAGACCAACTACACTTTGGTTGATAACTATAGTTTGATGACTTAATAAGGAAATACGATAAAGTCCTGTGTAGAACAAACTAAAGAGAGACAGATAATGAGTGACATTTTAGAATAGGAAGATAGCTTACTTAATAAAATATTCTCCCTTCAACGGAATACTTTTTCTACAAGTATGAAGTCCCATATTCAATCCCAAGCATCCTTGTAAAACTATCAGGCAAAGTGGAAAACATTTGTAATCCCAGGACTAGGAAGACAAGGAGAATCCCTGGGGCTTGCTGCCTAACAAATGAGCCTAATTGGTAAGACGCAGGCCAATGAGAGACCCAGCCTCAAAAGTGATGACTGTGCATTGTTGGAGCTAATGCCAAAGGTTGGACTCTGGTCTCTACACACATGTGCACACATGAATGAAATCTGCACACACTTGTTACTCTCACACACATAAACTTGCATGTATAAGCACATACACATATATAATAATTCATTAGTTTTCATGGCTAAAAATAGAATTCACACAAATATGTGTATATAATCACTTAAATAATATTTTATATATACATACACATACACATACACATACACATACACATACACATACACATACACATACAGTGCATAGTTACTTCTTGGGTATGCTAGGCTCCCTCTGAGCAAGCTCCTTATACTTGAGTTCAGGATCCAGTTCCTAGCCATTTGACTTTGAGAAAGTTCCTCAATCCTCCCTGCCTCATCTCTCTCATGTACAAGGTAAGAAAATCTATCCCCCTTGTAGATTTGCTGTTGCAATTCTGTTTAGTTAAAACAAATGATGCCAATCTTGCCCAGCTGCTGTGAAGCTCAGTCAAGGCAATACACACTTGGAGAGCATTTAAAAGTCACACACACAAAGGTGAAGAAACTTCCCCAGGGATATGGATAAATATTCCTCAATGTCATCATTATAAAAAAGCACATTGTGATGCTTAGAAATACGTGCAGATAGAACACCTTGTAATGCAGCAGATGGCATCCCATATCCAAAGGGCTATTCCTTGGTCAAGAATGCTGTAGAGGGAAATTTATGCCCACGCAAATCGTACTATGTGTGTCTAATTAAAATGTGTGTTCTGACTCAGCAGATTGGACCCAGCATATCCCAGCGTATGCTGCAGTATGTCCCTAACAGACTGCCAGAAGACAAGGATGCTTTTCTAGGTGCAGAACACTAAATGACCAGACTATGTAGGAGTCCCGCCTTGAGTATCATAGAGGGCCCTGAAGTCTCTGCCATTCTACATCAGCAAGAATCTATGTTATAATTTGTGAGAGATAATCATGCTGAAGCACATTATAACTGAGTTATCTAGAGCAAATGATATAACCTCTTACCCTTCCATGGTAAATGACACACTTTACACCTAAGGCTCAGGGAACATCACAGAAGAGAGGGTGGAATGATTTTTAAGAGACTGAAGACCAGGACATCTTTAACAATGTACTTCCTTCTTCCCCCCCCCCTTTTTTTATTAGATATTTTCTTTATTTACATTTCAAATGCTATCCGAAAGTACCCTATACCCTCCCCCTACCCTACTCCCCTACCCACCCACTCCCACTTCTTGGCCCTGGTGTTCCCCTGTACTGGGGCATATAAAGTTTGCAAGACCAAGGGGCCTCTCTTCCGAATGATGGCCAACTAGGCCATCTTCTGCTACATATGCAGCTAGAGACACGAACTCTGGGGGTACTGGTTAGTTCTATTGTAGTTCCATCTATAGGGTTGCAGACCCCATCATCTCCTTGAGTACTTTCTCTAGCTCCTCCATTGGGGGGCCCCCATGTTCCATCCTATAGATGACTGTGAGCATCCACTTCCATGTTTGCCAGGCACTGGCATAGCCTCACTCGAGATAGCTATATCAGGGTCCTTACAGCAAAATCTTGCTGGCATATGCAATAGTGTCTGGGTTTGGTGGCTGATTATGGGATGGATCCCTGGGTGGGATAGTCTCTGGATGGTCCATCCTTTCATCTTAGCTCCAAACATTGTCTCTATAACTACTTCCATGGGTGTTTTGTTTCCTATTCTAAGGAGGAATGAAGTTTCCACACTTTGGTCTTCACTCTTCTTGATTTTCTTGTGTTTTGCAAGCTGGAAAGAACCCAGATGTGCCTCAACAGAGGAATGGATACAGAAAATGTGGTACATTTACACAATGGAGTACTACTCAGCTATTAAAAACAATGAATTTATGAAATTCTTGGGCAAATGGATGTATCTGGAGGATATCATCCTTAGTGAGGTAACCCAGTCACAAAAGAAGTCACTTGATATGCACTCATTGATAAGTGGATATTAGCCCAGAAACTTGGAATACCCAAGATACAATTTGCAAAACACAAGTACTTCCTTCTTTGCATGGCAGGGAAGCTACACCCATAGAATCTCAATTATATAGTCACTTAAACAACTTCAACACAGTAATAATTCCAGCTGATATGCCAGTGTGGATGGGGGAAATCTCTGAAGGCCCCACCCCTATATTAAGAGCTAGAGACAGCTAATACTCCTAAGAGAGGGGGATTAGTCTTCTCTAGAAAGTGAACTTCCCTATAGCTTATCCAATGCCAAGTGGTTGGTCCTAATTTCACAGACATATACTCAACACAAAATAGGTGCCACAGGTTGTATTTACATACTCATATATACATCAATATATTTATATATGTAACAATAATCAGTAAAGAAGAGGGCACAATATTGAGAGAAAGTTGGGGGCATGGGGAAGAAGATGGTGGGGTGGAAATAAATGAATACAAAGTCACTCACTCATCAAATTCTCAAAAAGAAGGGAGGGAGGGAGAGGGAGGGAGGGAGGGAGGGAGGGAGGGAGGGAGGGAGGGAGGCACTTCACAACAAAATCCAGAATCCTCACATGAAAACTGAATTACTTTAACAGATTCAACAACAGACTCCTTTCCTAATAGGTGAAACATCTGTTCTGGCTGTGGGCACAGATTTGTCTTTATCAGACACTGATTGTTCTCTGGCTCCTGCCTGCTGCTGCATCCTGATGTGACCAGAACAAAGCTGAGCAGCTGTGAGATGTCAAGAAGCCTCTGGAGGAAGGCAGGGAGGAAGCACAAAGGAGAGATGCACTGGTCCTGTCTGGAAGAACAAGAGAAAACTCAACTGTTTTTAGAGCTGGAAGGAACCAAATTACAAGTTATGAATATTCTCAAAAATCACTCAATCCATTCTCCTCTGTATTCACATGCTGAACCACAGCCATTTGGGTGACTGGAGGTCTGGAAGAATTCGGTGTGAGTTCTATCAGTCCTGCAAACCAGGCTGTTTAGCACTTGCTCCAGGGGCCCTCACCTAGCCAGGCCAAACTCATGCCTCCTGCATGGTCTCCTATCTTGCAATGCTGCTAAGTGTAACCATGTCTTTTCCTGTTTCAGTTACTTTGGAGGAAAGGAAGGAAGATTGAGGGAGACTCCAATGACACAATTAGAGAGCAACAACTATGTTCACAGGCATTAAATTTCTGAGGAAAAGGCTCTTATGAAAGTTCTGATAATTGTACATCATTCACATTGCTCTCTCCATTGCTACCTAAAAAGCAACTGTAACACCATCATACATGGCTGTGTTGAAGATGGGATCATGAGATACCTCTTGAATGGCCAAGAAACCTCAAAGGAGAATCTGGAAAGCTAGACAGACTGATTTATTCCTGGACAGCTTATTTCCTACAAATCATGCATCCTTCTGTAGGTCAATACCCTGATATTCTTGGAAGGAAACTAAGTCATTAGTACATATAAACCTGGAATGACCAATACCCAGGCTTATCCTGATGGGCTGGGCTATTAAGTGACCTTTGCCTACCTGCTTCATTGATGAGCTGTTCTCCTACAGAGCTTGCCACATTTCCCTGAGAGTCTCTAAGTAGATTTTCTACCTGTAAATTACAGCAACCCCTTCAGCCATTTAGGAGTGAAATCTCAAGTCTCTGTGTGACTTAAACATCTGATCATGTAGTTCCAGTTCTCTGTTTGTAAATTTATTAGTGCATGTGTACAGGCACATGCATGCACTAATAAATGCACACATACACAGAGAGAGAGAGAGAGAGTGGGGGAGGGAGAGGGAGAAGGAGAGGAAGAGAGCTCATCACTTTAAAAAGAGAAAGTGCAAGTGCATTATTTTGACATAGATAATTTTACAGCAACAGATATATTATACATATTAGCAGAAGAAGGGCCTCTGGCTAATGATGTTCTTGGGAGACTTCCAGAATCAACCATTTATTTGCTGCTAAGGCATAGCACTGATAGTCTAGTCTCCTCAATGCAGCCCAAATCAAGAATCCAGAGGCTGCTGGTCCATAGAAAGGTGACATATGGTTCACTACAGTTACTTGATTGGGTAATTTTTCAAAATCCGCAGAACTAAGGGGTTGCCACTCATTTATCAATCTACCCAGGTCTATGATAACACATGGTTAGGTTTGAAGTCAAATACAAGCCACAAGGACAGTCTGCAGGCTATTGACATTGTCATATTGATTATCACCTAGGAAGGGAAAAACACAT
This sequence comes from Mus minutoides, assembly GCA_902729485.2. Taxonomy (NCBI): domain Eukaryota; kingdom Metazoa; phylum Chordata; class Mammalia; order Rodentia; family Muridae; genus Mus; species Mus minutoides. The sequence continues at coordinate 20,555 of CACVCL010030432.1, forward strand.
TGCTCTCATCTAATATATGCAGACACATTGCCCCAATATTACTTCAGTCTAAGAGGTGCACACCAGTTTATGTGTGCCAAAGAAGCAGCAGAGTCAATAGTGTACCCTGCAAGTTTTAAAGTGTTTGGCATTAGAAACAGATCACGTGGACTCTACAAAAGCAAACTAGTACATCCTGTTGCCAGCTTCTCAACGCATCTTTGGCTTCAACATTATATCAGCCAGCAATGACAGAGCTAATGTCATTGGACCCCTACAACATTACAACTCTTCACTGAGAGGGATGGTCCCCAGCACTGTAGGTAAAGAAGTATGAATTTCAGAACCGCAGCTGCTCTTAATAGGCAGGTGTCTTGGTTCCATTTCCTGATGCTATGATAAAATGTCCCATCAAAAGCAACTTAAAATGAGAATGTGTTTATTTGATTCGCAATTCCAAGTTATAGTCCATCAATGAAGAGAAATCAAAGCTGGGACCTGAAAGCATCTAACCCATCCCCAGTCAAGAGGAAAGGGAAAGTAAATACACACCTGCTTATTGTTCACCTCATTGCCTCTATTTTTATATAGTTCAGGACACAGACCCAGGCAATGAGACCACCTGCAGGGGTCTGGGTCTTCCGACATGAATCTAACCAAGATCAATATGAAGAGAATAAATGATGACTGTGGTGCTCTCAGCTCTAAATGGGATGTCTGCATCCCACCTGCCCTCATAAGGCTCAGTGATCATTACAGAAGAGAGGGTGAAAAGCTGATAAGAACAGGAGATAGCAGAAGTCTGCAGAGAAACAATATTTTCCAACATGATAGGGCTATTGTACACATGAACCCAGAGCAGCTCTCATACCATATACAAGATCTATACAAGATCAAGCCAGATAAAACCCCAGCCTGCCCTGAGTAGTAGTTCATGAAGTACCATTCCTGATTGAGAAGCCACTGGCGACTGATAATGCTGGGGACAAGAGATTCAGTGTATTTCAAAGATTTGGCCCCTAAGAGGCTATCCAAGCTCCAGGAGATGCTGCTACATAGACTTTTCCACACAAAGCCAGAGCTAAGTGGATCTGATGGTTTAAAAACAAAACAAATGAGAACACAAAGTTTAGAGGGGGAAGTGACAAGAAGAAAAGGGGCAGATTGGAAGAAAGAGAATTGGGGGTAGATTTGATCAAAACACACTATGTCATGTATGGAATTCATAGTCAAAAGGTATATTTTGCTATGCAAAAATTCATTTATAATGCTAAATCATCAGGTTTTGTACTGCTCTTTATTGTTTATTGTGTCCTGTTTATAATGAACACCTCCTTGCTCACAAAATAAAAGACAATTTCCCACAAATATGCCTACAGACCAATCTGTTCCAGATAATCTTTTATTGAGACTCTTTCCTCAAGTGATTCTAGATTGTGTCAAGTTAGCAACTAAAGCCAACCATCTCAGTATATATTCCTTCCTTCCCATGTATTTCCATAGAGGTCTTTGGTACCTGCTAATCCTTACTGTTTGTCGGACCTGCCACGTGCAGAATGACTGTAGTGGACAGATTATATAGAAATGACCTGCAAGTTTTGCTTATAGTTGCAAAGCTGGAACTAAGAGCTCTCTTATCCATATTTGCATGCAATTTTCTGAGTTTGCTTTAATGGATATGACATTTCATTAATTCTGATTCATTGTGTACTCAAGCCAACACGCATGCAGTTTAGTCCCATTTGCTGACGGAAAATGGAAGCTGAAAAATTCTAAGTCAGAGTAATAACTGAAGGTGTGTAATTACTCATTACCCAATCAGCTAGCAGGTTCAAGGGGCAAGAATGGCTTGGAAATAAATTGCAACTTTTGTGAGTGAATCTGACAGGCTGGGTTACTACGTGTGTTTCTTTTGATTAATGACACAAGGAAGAGAGGTTTAGAAAAGTTGTTCCCAGTGATTATGCTACTCCTAGGCTGACCCTTCAAATGTTTCCACCAGTTACCAAGGAAAACATAAATTATATGAGCAAAGTGTGAATTCTGTAAAAACACTCAAAATGTTACATCCACAACTCCTGTGCTCTAATTAAAAAGAAACTCAAAATCATAGGTCCTAGGAAACCACCAGGATGGGTGATTCCTTTCTGTAACAGAATTCAACTTTCTCAGAAAATGTACTTACCAAAATAAAAAAATAAATAAAAATCAAACACGGTTAGAGATATTTATCATTGGTTAAGGTAATAGCCTCAGCAAAGATGCTGTGTGAGTTATGACACTTACAGTATCTTTCTAATCATTATTTCCCACTAGTACAAATATAGTGTATTCACACACACACACATGTCATAAAAAGGATCCATGAAAATTTACCAGGTCACTGCCCTGCACACACAAGCCTGCTCATAGTAAGGTAACCACAAAACAAAAATGTTTTAAATAACACATCAGAGTAGAACCTGAAGAGCCCAGTGAACTAACACAGAATAGGAATGAGATGCAGGGAGTCCTTTGATCACTGGATGATACTTGGGAAGTGTATCAGCATGGTGACAGTGAAAGAATTTTGTTCACAAGGATCAGATGGAAGGAAGGAGGAGAAGAGGGGAGAAAGTCTGTATGTGATGACCATGACATTAATATAGAAACACAGTGGTGATAACTCAGGTTACTAAGAATCTACATGATTCTTCAAAAATGTTAGTCCCAGTCACATGCTGAGAATGACTGAATGGAGATCAAACCTGGAGACTGTTGGGGTCTACTGCCCGCAGTGGACTGGGTTCCTAGAGGATTGGCCCGAAGCTGAAATGAAACTAAGGGAGTGGGGGAAGAAAGAAGATCTCCGAGGCTACATGGTTGCTTCTGCTTAGAAAGACTGTTTAATGGTGGACAAGCATTTGGGGATAAAGGAAGGGAAGCCCTGCCCCCAGTCTTCTGGGCAGGCGTTCTGGAGTTTGGCGGGAACCCTGAAGTCTCGTGACATCTCGCAGGTTGCGCAGGTGGGCTGGTCGTAGGTGGGCCTCTGGTAAGCTGGGCGGAGCCGGGTGACCTAGGAGACTTGCAGAACCTGGCTGCAGGGGTACCAGGGTCTTAGCCTAGTTAACAACACAATGGATGCCATTGGGTGCGGCACAGCTCTGGTCATTGCACCAACTACGTTGGTGGGAAAGGGACACCACAGGAGACCTACTATGTATTCAAGATGAGAGCCTAAATTGGTGGGATGGAGAATTACCATGGTCTATGGATTAGGTGGGAATCTGAAGTGAAAAGGAAGAGATAAAGGAAGTAAGACTGGATCTATCTTTCACTCTAACCAGAAAGCTATTGTCCTATAAAGAATGGAAATATCCAGAAGAGGAAGCTGTAACACAGATGTGGGTCAATAGTGGGCACCAAGTTGTCATTCTGGAGTACAGACAAACAACGATCTTCTTGGCATGCATTGCATGCACTTTCCTTGACACCACTTCTGCAAGTCTCTCAGGATCTGTGTAGCTAGATGGTCTTTGCTTAGCCCTTCTATACTATGCATCCCTCATTCTAAACAAACAAAAATAAGTGGCAGCATCTATTCATGGGGGGCACAAAGAGGCATGTATATAGAGTCACTCCATTAATATTCTACAGAATAAATCCATCAGACAGTATGGTGGGACAGAGGTAGTATTAAGGGTCATTTGTGATGAATATAATCATGGAATTTGATAACAAGAGCACCCTTTAAGAAAACTCAATAGAGTGTTTTGTTTTGTTTTTTAAACTATGGGCCTGCTTTAAAATTGAAAAGTTACATGGACATGTGAATAAGTTCTTCTGTTTGGAGTTAGAGTCAAAGGGGTCTGCTAGAACCCAGGAGGTATCTCCAAAACACCATGTGTGCTAACACAGATGCTTTAGTTCTTACATAGTAATACTGAAGCCCATACCTGGGAGCCTAGGTAAAACCCTCAAGTTGAGACGAGAAGACTAAGCTGACGTTTGCTGGACAGGACAGCCAGACTTCTCTGGGCAAAGAGGAGGGGCCTCTATTCTACTCGTTCTTCTTGTGATTGCGCCATATCAGGGTGATACACTCTGAAATATTGAAATTCTCCTTGAAATCCAATAAAAATATACTTAGTATCCTACACACACACACACACACACACACACACACACACACACACTGGTACCCAGGCACAGGGGCACACAGGGCGGGGGTAAGTGGGAGAGAAAAGGAGCTTATCTTTGAAGATGGGAGTTGCAAGCAATGGCAAGAACACTGACCTACTGCTGCTCTTCTAGCCCCACATCACAAGGTGAGCTCAGAGTTTACAAGATGCTCCGGCTACTCCCAGGGGCGTTGGCCTCCCTCCCTCTCCATCTCCTTATGTGTACCGAGTCTCTCTCAACCCACATAGCTTGTGCTTGTTTCTCAGCGGATTCCTTCCTTCCTACAAAGCACCTACTCCGAATTTCATGCCCACAGACACTTCTGCAGAGCCCGTCACTGTGTAGCACTGGCTTTGGGGAGAGGCTGCCTGGGGCCTTCTCCCCCTTTGAGAAAGAAAAGCAAGAGTCTAATTTGCTACTATGGGACAGGAGCAATAAAATGTTCATTAACTTTAATTGTAAACACTTTAAGTCCCAATCATTGTAATGAAAGGAGAAATTGAAAAATCAAGAGTTAAGTACCCTTTTAAAATTTCATATCTTCTATCTTCACCTGGCCTCTTAAACCAGACAAAGTCAGATTAAACAATGTATAAAGTGCTCTCCACACCTCAATGATCTCACTGAGCCTTCAAGACCTAGTTCTGACAGCGTCTTCATCTCTATCCATTGTAAGGCATCTATCTCCCACCCACAGCACTACAGTGCTATTCTTGTGTCTTAATAAAGGAACTTATATTTTCATTATAATATGTTTTATTTCTTCCAACTAACTTTTCAGCCAATGTTATGATATCACTATCATTTTAGCCCCAGCAATAGTGATTTCAGCTTAGTAATTTCTCTGTGATGACTACAGATGAATCAAATTTGAATAAAAGCCATGACAATTTCATGAGACTCAAAGATACATAAATGTGTTTAGTATATATTCCAAACTGTAGGGTGTAGAGAGCTTTCATGCTACTTCCATCATTTTCTGTTGTACTGAATGCTTCTAACCTACCTGCTGGTTTGATATATACAGACTGTCATGGGGTACCTGAGCTAGGTCACTCGATTTTCCACTTTCTGTTCTCCATCTCCATCTAGAATGCTATTATTGTTCTTTATATACTAGGATTTGGAAAATGTCATGGACAAAGTCTTCTCAAGAATGAAATGACTTGAGATAAAGGTTTAAATCTATGTTTCTAACCCAGAAGCATGCACACAAATCATCAGAAAATCATTCTGATCACTTTTCTATGGGCAAAGTTAAGTACGAATATACCCAGGAGTCAGGGTCTTAGCCTGCCAGGCAAATCAAATGGCACAAGGCACATAATTCCTGCTTTATTCTCGCTGTGATTAGAATGGTAATTGAAAACCGCCTCTCCATAGACTGCAATGTCTTCATTTGTGCAAATGATGACTCTGACTTTTTCTGCCCTGAAACTACTAAGATTAATTATCTACAGTCCCTAAACTGAATGATTCCCCCCCCCCAAACTAACTGACTTTTGTGCTGTTATATCTGTTCCTATAATAGTAGATGCAGACATTGGCAGAATGAAAATTCTTCTATTTAAGAAACACATTTTAAAACATGTGAAGACTTCTAGGTATATTAACTAGGGTATGCTGGGCTGCAGTTCTACTGATCCTCTTTATTACATGTGGCTGAATAGAATAAGCCACAAAGAGAGACACTGAGGAAATTCTGGGACTGGGTGCAGGAAAGGAAATGCCTTGTGTAGAATTCACATATGGCCTCTGTTATGCTGATTTGTCTCAGTGATGTAAAACAGAATCAAAAGCACATCTATACTTTTACATCCACAATAAAGGTCTTAGCTTCAGGAGGATGCCTTCTTCATGAAAGGCAGAGGCAGTGGGAAGGTTTCATTACATCATTTTGAAGATATAATTCCAGTATGCTTGTAACCTTCTCTTCCTCTCTCTGTCCACCCATAGACTTGAAGCTTCAGCCTCAGATGTGATGAAAATCTCTGAGAACTGCTTATCCAGCCACATAATTATCCCTCATGTTAAATTCACAGGATGATAACTGAGAGAGATGAAGAAGGGGTGGAGTAGGGAGCAAATCTTTTATTGTTTCTGATGTTTCTGTTTCTCTTCTTGAATGTCAAATGAACAACAACAACTAATGCAGAATTCTAGGTTCATGATGGTCCCATGTATCTTTCTTTGCTTACATATCATGCTATATTTATTTTATATGACTGACAAATCTAACATGAGAACATCTAGTGAGCAAAAGAAAATTTAAATTATTCCTTTCTGATTAATACTTAAAATTTATTTTCTTAGGCATTTGGGAATTGGTTATAGATTTGAATGTTAGCTCTGTAATTGTTTTACTGTGCTTCCATGATCCATGTCACTCTGACTTTATGTCTTACTCTCTTTCTCTATTGTGCTCTCTTTCTCTTTCTCTCTCTCTCTCTCTCATGTGCGAGCATGCACACACACACACACACACACACACACACACACACACACACACACACAGAGTCAAATCATGTAGCCAAGGCCTAGGACAAACAAGAGCTCTTAATACTTGATCCTGCTAAGTGCCTGAGTCATTATTTCTTGTCTGATGGAGCTAACAAGATTGTAGTATGTATGCATGTTTATGTATGTATGTGTGTATATATGTACATATGTATGTGTTATGTATATTATTTGTGTATATATTTATGTATATTTATGTATGTATGTGTTTTTGTATTATGTATGCATCTATATGTCTGTAAAGCTCCAAATGTAGTATCTAGTTTGCATGACACTTTCATGATTTCTTTCCCTACCCTGAAATCTCACTTACTGTTCCATTTCCTTCCTGAAGACAGTCCCAACAAAGCCACCTTGAAGTGGTCTCCAACCTCCTACTCTATTGTACCACCACCGTTAACACCTTTATGCTATCTACTCCAGGCACCCCACCAGCTAGATTTCATGTTTTCAGATAGGGAGCAACTATTATGTCTCCAAACTAATGAAAAAGGCTTGCATTTGCCTAGCACTTCACCTCTCATTGTACTCAGCACCTACATTTCCTTAGTGGAATCCCACAGTGAGCACAGTCAACACTTATGAGCACAATGAATGTAATCAAGCTACATTTTCAAAAGCATTAATCATCTTACTCTATTGCTTCTAGTCAAGAGCAATGTGAGTGGCCAGGAAAAAAAAATGGTTAAAGCTACCAACAGTCAGAATGGTTATTGTGTAAGAAATGCTAGTGATTTGGCCAATAGAAAACACCTAACATATACCACAAGTTACCACTCATTCAGATTTTAAAGGGAAATCAATAGTAGAATGATTCCTTCCATAGTGAGTGTTTGATGTGAGAATCCTGCCTAATCAACACATGACCTGGCTCTGCTATAGGAAAGATCTGAGAGGCTACAGGGCACAGTTATAGCTCTCCGTCTGCAACACAAAGGCCATCTGCACACTAAGGATCTATTGCCAACTGCTGCAACTAACAACAACTTTTAAGTCAAAGAAATACTGCCCTTTGAAACACAGGAATGGGCAGATGGACATGGTCAAAACACATTACACACAAAACACAGGTACAGACATCTCTGGAGAGCAAGATAGCTTTAAAATGTTACAAATGAAGTCAATTTTCTTTGAGCTTTAACATATTAAATTATACATTCTATTCTAAACAAGTTTTTAAAAGTATCTAGCTTTGGCCAAATGTTAGACAGTGTCAAGAAAGGACTTGGAATAAAAATAGAAGCTATACCCCTATTCACTTCAAGTGCCTGAGGCATTCATCCTTGGACATAGATGTTTGCCATTAACACATTAGAGAAACAAAACCTTTTGAACTGCATCATAGCAGATTGCTTTAGTTTCACTTCTGTTGCTGTGATGAAACACCCTGATGGGAGCAGCATTAGGGAGAATGGGTTTGTTCCAGGTTATACTCCATCATTACGGGAAGTCAAGGTAGAAACTTCAGCAGCTAGTCATACCCACAGTCAAGAATAAAGAATAGAAAGAAAATGAATGCCCACTTTCTCTGCTTTTACAGTCCAAGACCCAGGCCCAGGAAATGATACATCACAAGGTGTGGGCTGTCCCACTGCAATTAAGGCAATCAAGACAATCCCCTACAGACATGCTCACATACCAACCTGAAGTGGAATCACCACAAGAACTACTTCTAACCAGGTTTGCATACCCTTGTCTTATTAGCCACCTTCCTCCCATTTCTTTAGTCAGTGAGCTGTGAGGGAGGTTGAAGTGTTTAAGAACCCTTACTAAAACAGGTTTTGAAAAATATAAGTCTATACCAACCTCATATACATAAGCCAGCATCAAGACTCTCTTCCTACATTATCCTACATTGTGTCAAGTTGACAATTAAAACTAGTTAACAGACAAAGAAAGGAGCTGAAGACATACAGTTGTCCAGAAAACTCCACATATAACTCCACATATGACTCTATTCCATTCCCCAACTGGTATAACAGATAGAAATATTAATATACCTAAAATAAAGACTATATTCATTCTATAGAGGCTAAAGGTTTTTATAAAGAGACGTGTGTATGGATTTTCCTACTTAACATGCTGAATTGGTTTTTGCCCCCCATGAGAAGGCTAGACCTCTTACCAAACCTCACTTACAAAAGGCAGATTTCAGTTCCCTCACAGAGAAAAATCTGCACGGGGAAGATTATTTTTAATTCTCCTGAGTCTTAACTTTCTCTTTGACAAACACCCTTCATCACTGGCCATTGTCTGCCTAGGAAGTACATTGTCTGTCATGGCAGACAGAGAACAAGGCCTATTCAGATATAAAAAACAATGTATATTCAAAATCCCATTGAATATAATCAAGAGGGCTTGTTTCCCTTCACAGAGTGATGATGCTGAAGCAACCAGGAGATCTCTGGAACATCATCTTAGTCCTACTCAATATGCATGAGGTCTTGCAAATGTTCATTAGATAACCCAGTTTGACTTCTCGGTGTCCTCAGTGAGTTCTCTACTACCATGTGACATAGCCATTGCTTCTGAATGAGCTCAGATAGTTATTGGGAAGATAATGCTGTGTGTTAGTGACAGGCTTGGCTGCTCAAATCTCATAATGGAAGATATAATACAGCTCCCATCTTTGTACCTCAAATAATGTGAGGAAATTTAGAGAGGAAGTAGGGGGAAGGGAGGAATATATGAAGCAGTTATCACTCATGGGTTTCATGTCTCGTGCCTATAAGTAGCAAGGTTGTCTATATGTAGAGTTCTTTCTCAAGTGTTTGGGGGCTCCCCAGAGTTATCTAAAAACTCTAAACAGTTTACTTAATGTGATTCTCTAAATATTGTCACCAAAATTTGTGCTAGATCTCATCAGTGCACAAAAATGCTGTCTAAGCCATGTTCAAAAACAGGGCGAGAAAGTAAGGGGACTACTAAGATGCAGCCTGGAAAAGACAGAGAGAGCTCTGAAAGGTCTAGTGATCACAGCTCCAAAGGGCAGGTGCAGTCTTGTCAAGATATGGCTTATCGTTTGGACCAGGCTTCAAGATAAATACAAGGATAGGTAATATATTCAATAGAAGAACAAGCATATCATTTGCCCCATCAAATAATTTCAGGATAATGTTGTTTTGAGGGGAACAGAAGTCAACAGTATATCTGGAACTGACAAAGGAGATAAGGGGTACGGGTAGTTTCTTATTAGTGGAGAGCAAATGTAGGAAGAGGTGTTTGTCAGTGGATGACATGTTCCAGCTCAGTATCAAAAGCAGTAATGAATAAAGAGTGGGGGCTGGTGAAATGGCTCAGTGAGGAAAAATGATTGCTGCAAAACTTAATGCCTGAGTTTAATCCCTGGGAACCACATTTTAGAAGGAGAAAACTAACTCCTGCAGGTTATCCAACCTCCACACCACCCTGTTACATATCCCTTAAATGCACACAAAAAATATAATTTTAAATGAATGTGGTTTGCAAGAAGACAGGCAGAATATAGGAATGTAAGGAAGATAGCCTGGACAGTGCAGTACCATGGGGCTGAAAGTGAGACTTCTCACTCCTAGTCCCACATCAGCAATGAAAGAGATTAGGGACAGGGAACCCTAAACAAACAAACAAACACAACACAACACAACAACAACAAAACTCTTGAGAGCTGTCAGTGTGGCCAAGACCTTTTTACTCAAGATCAATTAACCCAAGGTAACTCCAGAAGACAGGAGGCAAATGATATTTAAAACACACACTCACCTTTCTCTTGCAGAATTCTTCCAGGAACACACAAAAGAGGTGAGAAAGAGGTTGTACCTCTAAGAATATGGAGGATATTAAGCCTATACATTATGGAAAGACCACAAGTGAAAGCTCCTACATCATCATCATCATCATCATCATCATCATGACAGTCCCAATAATGAGGCGTGATGGCTAGTTGCCACTGTCAACTTGATAACACCTATATTCATGCCTCTGGACACAGCTATGGAATATTATATTAGTTTGATTACTTTAGATAAGAAGATATACCCACCGTGGGTGACATCACTCATTTTGGGGGGCTAGATTGTATAAAGTGAGCTGAGTAAAAGCATTCATTGTTTTCTTTTTCCTGACTGCAGATGCAATATGCAGCTGCTTCAAACTTCTACTCCCATCATGATAGACTGTGTCTTAGCTAGGATTACTGTTGCTAAAATGAAACACCATAACCCAAAGTAAACTTGGTGAGAAAAAGGTTCATTTGGCTTATGCTTCAGCATCCATAGTCCAACACTGAAGGAAGTCAGGACAGTAACTCAAACAGGGCAAGAACATAGAGACAGGAGCTGATGCAGAGGCCATGGAACTAGCTTGTTCTCCACTGCTTAATCTGCCTGCTTTCTTATCCAACCAATGACTACCTTCCCAGTTTTCCTGAGCACCCACAATGGGCTGGACGCTCCCACCTCAATCACTGAGAAAATGATCTACCGCAGTATTTCTCAACTTTCCTAATGCTGTGACCCTTTAAAGTTATGGTGACCCAAACCATAAAATTATTTTCTTGCTTTTTCATAACTGTAATTATGCTACTGTTATGAATTGTAATGTAAATATATGATATGCAAGATATCTGATATGTGATCCTCAGAGGAGTCATGACCCACAGGTTGAGAACCACTGCTCTACTAGCCTGCCTCCAGCCCAAGCTTGCACAGACAATTTTTTTTCAACTGCAGTTCCCTCCTCTCAGATGACTCTAGTCTGTGTCAAGTTGACAGAAAATTAGTTAACACAAACTGCATCTTAAATTATGAACCACGGGCGCAGAGTCTGTGGACACCCCCATGGTCCCTAGAGGACTCTCCACGCAATCTTGGGTCCACTGCTGAGTGGAACACAACTAATGTTCCAATCCAATCGAGGGACCTGAGACAGCATTGGGGAAGCAGAGGACAGGCCAGACCAGGGGCATAGGTCCCTTCTGGTTGGCGCCAGTACCTTGGGCACAGGGTTGGGGAACACCTCCACGGTCCCTAGAGGACTTTCCACGCGTTATTGGGACCACAGACCAGACAGCTTCACACTCCTTGAAGGAGACACCACTCCCAGGCACTGTAACACGCCCAGGATCTTAGGACAACAGTATCCCAGGATAACAGGAGCTGGGTCACACCAGGATTTCAGAGTATCAGTGGAACCTGACTGCCAAAAACTCAGACACACCCAGAATCTCAGGTTCACAGGAGCCAACATTCAAAGGATCAAAGTGATAGCAAGACTCTGAGGAGTTTAGAATCATCAGAACCAAACTCTTCCACCATGGCAAGTCCTGGATACACCATCACACCAGAAAAGCAAGACATGGATCTAAAGTCACTCCTTGTGATGATGATGGAGGAATATAAGAAGGAAATACAGGAAAACACAGATAAACAACTAGAACCATTTAAAGAGGAAATACTTAAGAGAGTTACAGGAAAACAATACCAAACAGGTGATGGAATTGAACAAAACCATCCAGGACCTAAAAGTGGAAGTAGAAACAATAAAGAAAGCCCAAAAGGAGATAACCCTGGAGATATATACCATAGGAAAAAAATCAGGAACCATAAATACGAGCATCAGCAACAGAATACAAGAGATGGAAGAGAGAATCTCAGGCGCAGAAGATTCCATAGGGAGCATAGATACAACAATCAAAGAAAATAGAAAATGCAAATAGATCCTAGCTCAAAATATCCAGGAAATCCAGGACACAATGAGAAGACCAAACTTATGGATAATAGGAGTAGATGAGAATGAAGATTTTCAACTTAAAGGGCCAGCAAATATCTTCAACAAAATTATAGAAGAAAATTTTCCAAACCTAAAGAGAGAGATACCCATAAACATACAAGGAGCCTACAGAACTCCAAATAATCTAGACCATAAAATAAATTCCTCACGACACATAATAATCAGAACAACAAATGCACTACATAAAGACAGAATATTAAAAGCAGTAAGGAAAAAGGTCAAGTAACATATAAAGGCAGAGACTATGAAAGCCAGAAGATCCTGGACAGATGTTATACAGACACTAAGAGAACACAAATGCCAGCCAGGTTACTATACCCAGCAAAACTCTCAATTACCATAGATGGAGAAATCAAAGTATTCCATGACAAAATCAAATTCACACAATATCTTTCCAAGAATCCAGCCCTTCAAAGTATAAGGCCAAGAAGTGGGAATGGGTGGGTAGGGGAACATGGTGGGGAATGGCAGGCAGGGCCAAGAAGTGGGAGTGGGTGAGTAAGGGAGCAGGGCAGGGGTGAGGAAGTGTATAGGGGACTTTCGGGATAGCATTTGAAATGTAAATAAAGAAAATATCTAATAAAAAAAAATGGGGGGAAAAAGTATGAACCAGAAAAAAACAACCTTTTTATCTCTTAAGATGTTTTTGTTAGAATGTTTTATATCAGCAACAAGAAAAGCCACTAAGACACAAGGATAACTGAAGGCTTAAGGCTAATGTATTGTACACATATTAACTCAATTCTCCATGCTCACATGGCTGAGTTTTCACCATCTCCTTGGCAGATTGATTCTTCCCTGAAGTAGGTTAGAGCTTTCTATACATGGGCCCACATATTTATCAGGCAGAAGAAATGCAGCCACAAACCAGAGGTGAACATTTCATAGAGAGGAATGCCTGTAGGATATCAGACTGCAGTAAACATAGTCCATAACCCAAGCTCTAATGTACAGGACAGCTCTTCAAACTCCTGAGCAACTGCTACCTTGGTGGATAATAGATTTTCTCACTCAGGCACAAGAAAAATCTGATCTGGGCCTTTCTTTTCAAATTCACAACTCTAAACAATATGTTTCAGGACACAAAGTCCCCGAAGGTCAATGACAGATTGGTCGCTTCTATCATGTGAATATGGCACTCATGGGACATAGCAAGGAGTACAAAACAAGCCCACTGCACTCATGGGAAGTTAATCCTACAAGTGCCTTATAGTACTACAGAAATTAAATCTGTATATCATATAGTAAGGGCAAAAATAAAGCCCCAGCCTCCTCTAAGGTCATGTACACCTAGGAAGATAAGATTGATAGCTGATGCTCACCTCCTCTAAGGTCATGTACACCTAGGAAGATAAGATTGATAGCTGATGCTCACCTCCTCTAAGGTCATGTACACCTAGGAAGATAAGATTGATAGCTGATGCTCACCTCCTCTAAGGTCATGTACACCTAGGAAGATAAGATTGATAGCTGATGCTCACCTCTGGAACCCAACAGAGGCTCTTTATGCAAGCCAGCTGACTTCACTTCTTATGCATCGACAATGAATCCATTTTAGTGATATAAGCCAGTATTTGAAGGGAGCTGATGAGAAGAGCTACATGAACTAAGATGGCCAGTATTGCTATTACTACCTTCATAAACATATGAGCTCCCAATCATTCAGGAAAGGTACCTACTTAATGATTAGTGATATGAAAAATTTCTCCTACCTACAAGAGAACCTAGGGAAACAGCTCAGAGAGTTGCCATTTATATTCTCCCCAAATCCCTTTGCCATATTTGGTCCTGTGTTCATGAATTTAATAGCCTGCATACTCAATGAGCTACAACAAATCATAAACTTTCTTTCAAATGAGAAATATCATAATTGTTCTCCAAAGCAAATATTCAGCTCTGAAATTAGACTTCCTTGACAATTTAGATGGATTTTTTCATTGGCCTATGCTTTCAGTCTCCATGAAAAGCCTTCCCGCTCAGCCTCTAGAGATTCCCAGCTTTTGCCATATTGCCCCCAAAATTATTAACATTTTAATCTTGCTTTAATTAACTTTTGCTCCAATGGGATAACACTGACAGGATCTGAAATTGCAAACCAGAAGCCGAAAATCTGGCACACTTGATTTGTGGCTCAAAAGAACTGTGGAGACTAGGGGAAAGCTCGAGGCAAAGAGAACCACAGAGAGAGGAGGACGGAGAAAACTTCTGCTCCAGTCATCCTCTAACCCTCACCTTGACATATTTCAATGAAGCCAAATTCCCAAATTCTAAAGTCATGTGATTTTCATCTGGGAAGGAAGGGTACCCAGGTATCATTTATCTTTCAAAAGCTGAAGAAACTAACATAGGCCCTCAAAACATATCAGTAATTAGAAGAATATATTTTTATTTAATTAGGAGAAAGGGGACTAGGTTAGAGGGGCAGAGGAGGAGTAGATAAGAACAAAATGTTATGATCTATACAGCTGATAGCTAAGAGAAAAAAATTCACAATAAAACCAACTACTTTTTCATGTCAACTAAACATTAAATATATACATACATACATACATACATACATACGACAGGAAACTTCATCTATATTTAGCTTTCAAGCCATGGCACGAGTGCTTTTTCTCCTTGGAATCTTCATGCCAAGGCCACATGGCTGCTTACTTGATTCTTTCCCTGTGTTCTCCATTTATATTTCCCACCCCCTTGGTGGGTTACCTCATTAGTCCTCTGGCTTCAAATACCATTTTTACATCAGTAGCTCATAAACTTACGTTTTCAAGGTGGATATTTCTCCTAGAGTATCACTCCCACCCTACCGTCAAAGAGCTGCTTTAATTTCCTTTAAAATTGTCTTTGAATGTCAGTTCCTCATGGAAGTTTACACTACGTGTCAATTTAAAAATTACATTCCTCCTGCTGACCGCACATCTCAGAATGAAGATGAGAACACTGGGGTGACAATTCTCTGGGGTTACCTTGATGAGAATTGAGAATCACCTCCAGTTGTGCCTGTAAGGGGTTATCTTAATGAAGTTACTTTAACTTGGAATCCTTGCTCACTGTGGGTGACTGCTTGGGACAGGATTCTGGACTGTATGAAATGGAGAGAGTGGAGTGACAACAGGAATTCTTTGCTGTCTTCTTCCTGACCATAGATGATTCAACATACCTAATGGCTTCAAGCCCCAAACTCTGAGCCAAAATAAATCTTCCCTTATGGCCCTTTTGTCATGATATTTTGTCACACCAACAGGAAAAGTAATTAAGACAAGCATTTAATATTTCCACTTCTGTTCACATTGTATTGGAGGTCCCACAGGTTCCAAACTTATAAAGTCCACAGAAATCTTTAAGAGATTTTCTAATGAGTTCAATTTTACTTCTATACAAGAACAATTAGTGGTCTAAAAATAAAATTAAAATTAAAGAAACCATCTCATTTACAATAGCACCTGAATGTATTATTACGGTGACTACCACAGCCACAGCAACTATAACAGATGTTGATGATAATGTGAAAAACAAACAAACAAACACCTGGAAATCATTTTGGAAAATACTTGGACAGCTAAATACACAAATAAAGTTAAAATACGGGTTACCTCTTCCCTCTTGTTTTGCCAAGTCCACGTCTCCACTCCTTTCCAGGAACCCCCCAAAAAGAAAACAAATGCCCAAGTGCAATATGTTTTAGGAGCCTTATTCAAAGTACCAAAAGGAATAACTGTCCACATGTTAATCAGCTGATGAAAGGATAAACAAAATGTTGACCATTATACATCTGTTAAAAGTTATGATATGGATGAACCTTGAAAACCGTATCAAAATGGGAGGCCAACTACAACAGGTTATATGTTATGTCATTTCATTAATCACAATATTCAGAGTGTGTACAAATATTGTTAGTTTCTGAGAGTTAGGAGACTGGGGACTTGGTTACTGGATACTCAGTGCTAATGGGTTCTTTGGAGAGAATAGAGTCATAAAATGTTCTGGATAGCAATCATCAATCACCCATTTAAATGAATACATCTTATTACACATATCTGACAAAAAGATTATATGGTAAGAACTTAAGTCTCACCAGAGAAAACAGCTGAATTTCTACATCTTACAACATTTATTCCATTTACTAGCATACATTGCATTTCCTGTATAACACATCACATGTTAACGTCGTGCATAAATCATTTATGAATTCTGTTTAAATACTGGTTCTCTCGATCATTTTAACTGGAAAATAAGCTAGGCAAGAATGGGGATCTTTGTGTGTCTCTGTCACTTCTGTGTATCAGTGCTTGCAGCACTGGGTGGGGCTAAGAAATACTCCTGATGAGATAGCTTTGTTCAAACTTCAATCTTGGCTTCACTCAGGAGAAAACTACAGTGATCACATTCCCCTATGACAAGAAGTTGACAAATCCCCAGCTATAAAAATATGCTAGGAGAGTTTCTAAAGATTTTGTTTGTTAAGTCTCTTCTAACTGGTGGTGATGTGGGTTTAAATAGTTCAGTGTAAAAGTAACTTTAATTGCCTGATGTAATTATCAAGTCAGAGGCCTACTGCTAAATAAGCTCACCTGTCCCTTGCTGAACTCTGCCTAGCTGGTTCAACTCAGCTGTTCTGGCTCGAACTCCTTTCCAAGTCAACTGATTAAATTTGGCCTCTCTTGGCTTCTCACTGAACTGTTCCACCTGGCCACAAACCAACTCTGGCAATTCCTTCCAATCCTCTGGCTCCTTCCCACTCTCTGGCTTCAGCTGCCTCTGCTGTTGTTCACTGAATTGCATGAACTCACAAAGAAACTCAACTCCACTGCACTCACTGCACTGACTCTCAATGGACCAAACTGAACTGCCTTCTTTCTCTTTGTGCTGCTCTTAATTAGCTTTTTCTCCTGAGAGTTGGGCATATCCTATTTCTGATACATTCTGTCAAATTTTTCTCTGACTCATCATTTTATCTGCCCCTCAATTGGATGCCATTGTTTGGGATGAAAGGTATGTACTAACAGTGTTAAAAGTATGTCTGCATTCCTGTCAGATCATACAGACTTGAAAGGTCTTTGGATGTGATCAGAGAATTAATGTTGCCAGATTAAAATTTCTCAGCTGGGCAGTGGTGGCCCATGCCTTTAATCCCAGCACTTGGGAGATAGAGGCAGGAGGATTTCTAAGTTCAAGGCCAGCCTGGTCTACAAAGTGAGTTCCAGGACAGCCAGGGCTATACAGAGAAACCCTGTCTCAAAAAAATAAAAAAAATCTCTATGGATCAGGAGAATCTGACCATTATCCTGTGAATTCCCAAGTATGCTGATGTTTAATCAACCTTATTGTGCACCATATGCTAATTATTAGATATAGTAGTGCTTTTTTTCAGCATTGTAACAAAGTAGCTAATAGAAATTACCTAAGTAGGGAAGGACTTACCTTGGCTCACTATTTCAGCTATGATGACCTTTCTCCTAGGGAGGGAGGACCCTACGACATAACTTCTTCACATCTTCATGAAATGCAAAACCAAGAACAGGACCAAGAGCAGGTTTGGGCTGTATTCTACGAAGGCCACTCTGACTAGCCCATGTCTGCCAGCTAGATCCCATGTTCCCATGTCTTACAGTGTCCCAAAGCAATGCCATCATCCAGGGTTCATACACTCAAAAACATATGACTCTGGGAAACCCATAATCCTAGAACTGTAGCAATAACCTCCAAGTTTGTCTCCAGTGGCCATTCTGGCTTAATCCATAGGCCAGGCATCTTTCTTCAGCTTTAAATATCCTCACTTTATCTTCTCAGTTTATTCTATTCTCCTTCCAGGCCCTTTTCTCTCTTGTCTACAAGACCACCAGAGTGACAAGTCCACTCTGTCAGCCTTTTATCCGACACCAAGCAGTAGGCATATGATATGTAAGAGCTGAAATCAATATGTGTGTGCACATCTATGTACGTGTGTGTGTGTGTGTGTGTGTGTGTGTGTGTCCTTGTGACTCTCTCATTCAAAAGGATCATGTAACTAGCCAGAATTGGTATGCAGTGGTCCCTAACTGAAATAAATAGTTAAAAGGCAGTTGACAATGGTAATTTGTATGTTTTGTGTTCAGACAATATAAGAAATCAGTCCTTTGACAGCAAAGAGAAAGAAAAGAAAAATCTTCATGGTCTGCATAAAAGTGTAACTATTACAGGTGGCCCAATTCCCAGTTACTTTGTTCCTGACACTAGAGACCCGTTTTTCAATCAAACTCACAGCAGCTGAGGAGCTGGAAGGCTGGGCTGGCATCTAGGTCAGAGGTTCCCCATTAGTGCTGGCAGATTTTTCATAATCAAGACACTTCTGAAGGGCTGAACCCTATTCAGTGCCAAAGGTTAACGATTCAGTGTGCAGGGACTGCCGTGCAAGGCAGGGCATCAGACAGCTTGGAGAGAGACGCCACCAGTGGACCTGTTCTTACTGCTCCAGTTACATTCTCGAGGCTCTTGGACGATTGCCTTCTTGCCAAGGAGTCACTCAGCAGAGAAGACTCATTAAGCAGGCTGCATTAATCCTGTTTTTCTAACCCTGGTTCATGTTGATGCATTTGACAGTCAACATTTTTGAGCAATCCCTCTGTACACTATTGAAGCTGATGATGCACACGCCAGAGAGTTGCAGAGTGAAGGGGTCACCTGCTGAGTTCAGGGTAGACTGGCAATTGGGATAGTTTTGCATAACAATTATATCTTGCTTTCAGTGGCAAAATATTAGCAATATAGAAAAGACTGCTCACTTCAACTCCACATCATTCCCAATAGTGTGGGCTGCTCCAGACCACAATTATTGGGCAAAATAAACTAAAATTGTTTTTGATTAAAATTTGCTGGCATTCCTTAAGAAAACTGTTGTTTCCAAGCTGGAGGGAATTGTTTCATAAAACAAACCTCTCTATAATTCATTAGATTTTTATAGCCTACTGATGTTTTTCCTTTCCCAAGAACACTTCTGAGGGCATTAAATGAGCTGCTGGTGACCCTGCTGTTCTTTGAAACTCAACCTATTTGAAGAGAAGTGATTAAGTTCCTCTTTCTCCACCACATTCCATTCTTTGTCTTTTTTTTTTATTCCCCTGAATCTGTCAACAGCATTCCTTAGTTTAAGGAGCTAACTCCTGTTTCTTTATTTACCAGATCTGGTGTTTAGCCCAATAAAAGTCTTAAAATAAATCCCACCAGTTGCTTAGAATTTCCAATGGTATATAGAATATATAGATGCCCTGTAAGCATCACATTTTAATGTAGTTAGGGTTATCCATAGAAACAGAACATACACACACACACACACACACACACACACACACACACACACACCAGGGATAGAGTGGGGTTTGAGTGGTTTTCCTTTTATGGCATATACTTTTCTGTATATATTCACACCTAAAGAAAAATACACAGAGTGTGTGTGAAAGTAGAAACCACTCAAATGAGGATAAACAAATATTACTTAATAAAGAAACTAAGCCATCATAACTTGCCCTTCATGATCTTTCAAAAGCATGCAGGGAAAAATAAAAATTTTTATAATAATAAAATGTCAAGGTTCTCGCGTGCCTCCATTGGAGAGTGTCAGTCTGGGAGAAGCTGGAAGTGCACTGTTTAGTATGAGGGTGAAATTTCACTTTCTCCAATTTCTTCCAAACTGGAAATGGTTATTGACTATGTCCCGACTTTTAGGGCCTGATTGCTATGATGTTAGGGTTTGTCTTCTTAGTCTCATTCCCTAGATCATGAATCGGAGTTCTATTTTTGTGCATGGCCGAACCATAGTCCATTATAAAATCACCCTAGAGAGACAGGGAGAGATGAGACAGAGAAAAGTTCTGCTGAGATTAGGATGGTGTTGGATCAATACTTAAATTCCACCCACACTGTCTAGAGCACTGCAGTGTGAAAGGTCTTCAGGTACAGTTGGAACCCAGAGAGGACAAATTCTAAAAGATAATAATGCTTTTAGCTGTTATTTGGTCTCAAGCTCTGATCTATGACTCTAGTAAGCATGAGGAAAGAATTCTCATGTCAGGAAAACTTTTTAGCTAGCAAAAAATTTCTACCTTCTCTATTTCCCAAACCCAAATCTGGATCTTGCCTCTTAATACTACAATATAATAAAGGAGGGTACATGGCATGTTTGTGTCATGAGATCAAAGGACTAAAAGAAAAAAGAGGAAAACACCTACCCCAAGTACTGAAGTTTCTGCAGTCACCAGGTCTGCTTTCTCATATGCCCTCACTTTCAAGAGGAAAATAATATACAAACATAAACATTATAAAGTGCCATTGTATGTCTACCAAGACAGAAGCAAGAGTCACGCCCAGCTGAACAAGGACCTTATAACAAGCAACATTGTTTTACTTTCTAACATATAACTCAATAAAAACAAAACAAAACAGTCTTGGACCTGGGAAGACAGCTTAGCTTATAATACCCATCACACAAACATAAAGACCTGAGTTTGGATCTCTGCCAGCCCCATGAAAACCTGGCACGGTAGCATGCCCCTTGGACTGGCTAGTCTTGTGTCAACTTGACACAGCTGGGTTATCACAGAAAAAGGAGCTTCAGTTGGGGAAGTGGGGTATCCAGCTGTGGGGTATTTTCTCAATTAGTGATCAAGGGGGAGGGCCCCTTGTGGGTGGGACCATCTCTGGGCTGGCAGTCTTGTGTTCTATAAGAGAGCAGGCTGAGCAAGCCAGGGGAAGCAAGCCAGTAAGGAACATCCCTCCATGGCTTCTGCATCAGCTCCTGCTTCCTGACCTGCTTGAGTTCCAGTCCTGACTTCCTTCAGTGATGAACAACAATGTGGAAGTGTAAGCCGAATAAACCCTTTCCTCCCCAACTGTTTTTTGGTCATGATGTTTGTGCAGGAATAGAAACCCTGACTAAGACACCCCTGTAAACCCAACACTGCAAATAAAGGAAAGGAGCTTTAGCCAATGGGTGATCTTTGGGTTCAGTGAGAGATGCTGTCTCAAAAGACAAGATGGTGAATAATACAGAATACACTCCATGGATATCTGCCCTTCAGGTACATATATGCATAAATAAAAGTGCAGACTTGATCAAGTAGGGAACTGGAACAAGCTTAAACATCTTCTCAAACTCTGATATACAACTTACTCTAGTGGTCTTACTTATAGCATAAACTTTCCCTGCATTGTTTTTCTATGAAGATAGAATAGTTTATTAAGGCTTGACAGAGTTGTGTTATGGGACTGAACTGACATTTATATAAGCAGTTCCCTCTTATGGTATTAACGTTGCTTCCAATTTCTATTATAAAAATAATGCTTTGCTGAACACTCCATCCTACTAAACACTGTACAACTCTTTGGTTATGTCTTGATGAAAAGGTCTGAGAAGTACAGTTAGTTATCAAATCCTCTAAACACTTGATGACTTTTTTTTTTTGCTTGCGTGTTTGTTTCTTTGTGTTAGGGTGTCATGTAGCACAGGCTATTCTCTAACTAAGTAGCTTAACATGACCTTAAACTTTGAATCCTCCTCCCTCCATGTCTCAAGAGCTTGGATTATGTGTGTACGTCACCCTGTCTGGCTCAAAACACACATTTTTTTTTAAAGTTTCTACTTATTTGTATGTGCTGTGTAAAACACAGATGAAGGTCAGAGGATGTGTATCAATAACTGGGTCTTTTCTTCCACCACATGGGTCCCAGGGTTTGAACTCAGGCCCTCAAGATTGGTGGCAAGCACCTTTACCACATATATTCTTAAGATTCCTAACATGTAAGTCCAAAGTGCTCTTCAAGACTTATGGCAATTTTCATCTTTAATAGTGGAATGGAACAGTATCTAATTTGCTATAGCTTCTCTGTACTTTCTTCTCTTTATATAGTATTTAAATGAAAAATATAACCTTTTAATTAATATCCTTGTTATTTATATTTCTTTTAATATGAACTTTACATATTTCCTACTAAAGAACTCAACTTTTTCTGTTGATTGACAAGAGAGCATTTAACCGAGTTTAATTAAAGTAGAATTAATTTTGTTATAAGATATAGAAATCTGTTATTATATTTTCTAAAGGTAAATCGATTGTTTTGATTCTAATACTCAAATAATTAACTTTACTAAGGACCTAAAATACTGTGAAATTAAATGTATGCTATTGATGCTGAAAATTTCTTTTTAACTTTTCATTTGTTTTTCTGTTCTGCTTTTGACAACTATTTCTTCTGAAAAGGTATTGCTCTGGGCTTTTATTTTGCATAATTTTACAAATATTAGAAGTCACAGATGTATGTCTTTTTAAACATTGTGTAAATGTTCTAAATATTCTTCTCTTGTAAGGTAAATATTGGAGTAATTTCATCAATGTTTTAAATAAATAGTATGTGTTCATGTGGAAGTATATTAAAACTATAAATGAATTTACAGAAAGTCCACATGGGTACCAATCAGTCTTTCTCATCTCTGAATGGTGATTCTTTGCATTTACATAAAGCAGTTTTACTTTGCCAATTAATGCTTCATGCCAATAAGTATCAGATTACCATAGAGTCATATCATTGCCCATTTTTCTATATGCACCTCATTTGCTTAATAATCTTCAGATCAGAAATGTATATAACCAGTAAGCTATAGAGATGCTGTCTCTGTGCCTTGCTGCAGGCACTTTCCACTCTCAGTTTAAGCTTGCTGGTTTATTAATATATATAGCCTCTAGCCCAGTGATTCTTAATCCTAGCAGCACATTGGATTACTGGGGGATATTTTAGACTTCTTGATCCCCGGGGCCTCTGCCTGACCAACTAAATGAAAATCTCTAGAGTACAAACTCATGGAACCAGGTTTTCACCAAAGCTCTCTGGATACTTCTCACATGAAGCTAAGTTTTCAATCCACTGGCATTAGTTGTTAAGCTTTTAGTATAAAAATCAACTGGGAAGCTAGTTAAAAATGCAGATTTTTCACAACCCGGTGGATGTCTTTCTCTCCTCCAGTTTCTGATTTAATATATCTGGAGTGGGCATCCATCATGTGTATTTTTAAGCATTTTGACAAGCGGTGCTTTGATTAACATCTATCTAACACAGATAGTAGACTAGAAAACGATTTGATTCTACTGCTTGCCTAAAGGAAAATGTATTAGTGAATAGCCCGAAACCGTGCTTTGCAGCCTTCCTTCCTGTGTGCTAGAAGCTGCTGGTAAGTTGAGGCTGGGCGGGGGAGATATCTTCACACCTAAGTTTTTCTTTCAGATATTCTCTCATAAACACACACAGTACTCTAACTCCCATGAGCATTCATTTCCCACATTCCCTTCACTGAACTTTCCAGTAACAAAGGTCCTCCTTGGGTCTATGTCTGTCCTGCCACCATAGAAGATCAGAATTTGCATCCTATGATCAGCAGAAGAAAAAGAGGTGGAAACTGGGTGGAACAACACATTACCAGTTTCTTAAGCAGGCGAGGCTTCTAGTTTAGATTTTTGCTCTGTGTATGTGTTTGTGTGTGTGTGTGTGTGTGTGTGTGTGTGTATACTCATGCACACACAAGCATATGCACACATACCACACATATGCGCATGCCATGGCTCTCACATAGAGGTCATGGCATAGCTTTCTGGAATTGGTCCTCTCCTACTATCTGGGTCCAAATTACTGAACTCAGGTTGTCAGGCTTGGATCAAGCACCATTACCAGCTGAACTTACTTCAGTGGCCGAGCCAGCAGCTTTTGCCATCTATTTTCCTTCAGTATTGTCTTTCTCCTCACCATGTGTTCCCCCAAATCTTGCCTCACAGCTGTAGGACCTCCATAGTGGCCATGGTTTCCACACAGATACACACTGTCAGGAACCAAACTCCTTTGAGATAACAGGTTCATGCTCACATGGGACCTTTCCTTTTGGGCTTCTAAGCCTTTCCTTAAAATGAATGTATGTTTATATAGGAAACTCTGAGATTCAAGGCCCCGACTTTTGCAAGCACTTTAGTATATTACAGAGAAATCACACATTATTGTCATCGCAGACATTTATTGAAGACCTCTTCCGTGCCAGACATGGTGTCACTTCATCATAAATGTTATTTCTCATTAACGAGTCCCATATAGTTTCTATACAATGACTAAATGAGAAAACTGGAACCCATGCCAAGCTCGCTTTCAGCAGAGTCATCACATGCCTCTGTGGCTTAGGGTATGGTATGTGGATGGGCAAGGGTCTCCTCATCCAGGTTCTGCTGCACGTGGAAATTCTCACCTGCCTGCTGCACTAAATGGAGCGAGAAAGAAACCTATCTGAGCAATTCAGACAAAGTGGAATTTGTTTTGCTGCAAATGATTCAAATCATTAAATTCAACAAATACCCATTAAGCCTCTATTATGTGTAAAGCTGCACAACCCTTTGCAAGTGCCAACTATAAATTAGATTTGGTTTGTGTGAACCCCTCTGCTATTGCCAGGCTATAGTGCTCTGGTTTCATTTGGGTTTCAGCTATTCAATCTTTTTTTTTTTTAAAGAGAGAGGTATATGTCATGTAAGTTGTGTTACTACAACACACCACTGAAGCAGCTGCAAGGGGAAGAGAGGAGGGGCGGAGCTGCTCATTCCTGTGACAGCAGGAAGATCCATGGGGGTTAACTCTCCACTGCCTGCCTGATCCTGTCTAAATTGGTGGGATAATGTCCTTCCTGAGCCTTTTACTATCTGGGCATGCCAATTTCTCATTACCCCAACACGGAGTCACCATAACCCCATGTGTTCAGCCTCAATGTTCTCAGTCCCCACTGCTGTGTAAAGATTTGCAGATTCAGACAGCGAAGGGAGGTAAGTAAGCTCTGGGCCTCCCATATCTCTGGGTCCTGCCTGGGTGGTATGAGCAGTCCCTTGAGAAATGCCCACCATTGGATCTGGCCAGTGCTTTCCCTTTAAAGTGGCAATAATAAGGAGATTAGGCTTTCATTAGATCTTCTATAATTCCTTTCTTGATCTCCCTTTTGAATATGTTCCGTAGAGACCTGGGTTTCGACACTTAATATGCAGAAAGACAATAAGGAGCTTAAGATAGACACGTCTCTAAGCCCCCTCTGAACCTGGGAAATCAAAATTGCAACAAATGCCTCCCAGTCCTCCGGAGTCTCAGACATCAGTGAGGCCGCACTGCCAAGGATTCAATATTCTCCTACATACCCCGTGGAGTCTGTAAATAAGGAGAGCTTGCACTCTGCCCCCTTCCATATCCATGGGATCAAGAAGCCAGACCTAGAAATGGTGCTGAGGGCATGCTGGATTGGCACCTTTGTCTCAGCTCACTTCATCCAGGTTTTAGGAGCCAGAGATGAAATCTGCCTCAGTGAAGCCAATCGTGGTGGAAAGAAAACAGAATTCTTTTAATTTGTTCATTTATTATTTCAATCACTCTTTATATCCTCTATGCCACCCTAGGCAAAGAAGGGCTGCCTTTCTACAGAGAGAGCAAACTATCAGAGTCCATCCATGCCAGTCCAGAGCTTCTTTCTAAAATGGTTAGTAACTGAACATAGAAGGTCATTTACATTAAAGAGCATCTAAATAAGGCCTGAAAATACCATGGAAGGAATTGGGAGAAGAGGGAGATTTCACTGAGCCAGACAATAAGAAAAAGAAGATTCCTGGAGCAGAGTTTGGTCTAGTAGGGAAGGATGGATGGATCAGGCGAATTCACAAGAAATAGAGCCTCTGGGTAGTTGCTCTGTTACTGAGCATGGTGACAACATTGAACTTTCTGCTATAGACAACTGAAAAGATTAGGCATTGTGATTGATCATAAAGAGCAAATATATTAAATAATTCATCCAAGAAAAGAAGATTTAAAATTAAAAGATATCACTAAGGCTATATTTAGATTTAAAGCATTTCTAAAGTGTAAGAAATGTGAACCTTAAACAGATCATAAATAGCCATAAATAAAATTAAAACATTGGTTCATAGTAGTGCAACATGACTGAATCTTGAAACCAATACTAACCGAAAGAGCTCAGTCATGAAAGACCATGCTTTCCTCATTCCTTTGAGTTGTCCAAAATAGACAAATCCATGGAAGCAAATGATAAATTATTGGAGAACAGGATATGGGAGGAGAGAGAAATAAAAGGAGATTCAAATGAGTACAAGTTTGTTTTAAAGATATGAAAAAGCCGGGTGTGGTGGTGCACACCTTTTATCCCAGCACTTGGGAGGCAGAGGCAGGTGGATTTTGGAATTCGAGGCCAGCCTGGTCTACAAAGTGAGTTCCAGGACAGCCAGGGCTGCACAGAGAAACCCTGTCTCAAAGAATCAAAATAAATAAATAAATAAATAAATAAATAAAAATAAAGACATGAAAAAACTGTCCTACCTCTTCAGTAGGAGTGGCTCTAGCTGTATATATAGCTGTATATGTAGCAGAGGATGGCCTAGTTGGTCACCAATGGGAAGAGAGGCCCTTGGTCCTATGAAGATTCTATGCCCCAGTATAGGGGAATGCCAGGACCAGGAATGGGAGTGGGTAGGTTGTAGAACTGGGGGAGGGGGAGGGGATAGGGGATTTTCGGAGGGAAACTAGGAAAGAGGATAACATTTGAAATGTAAATAAAGAAAATATCTAATAAAAAATCATTTTCCAGGTGGTAGTGGCACAAACCTTTAATTCCAGCACTTGGGAGGCAGAGGTAGGTGGATTTCTGAGTTCAAGGCCAGCCTGATCTACAAAGTGAGTTCCAGGACAGCCAGGGCTATACAGAGAAACCCTGTCTCGAAAACAAAATTTTAAAAATTAAAAGCTTTCACATGACACGGTGAGGAAAGGAACCTTAAAATAAAATAAAATAAAATAAAATTAAAAATTTTAAATGTCCTAAACTCAGACAGTAATGAAAACTACCAAACATTGAATATAATTTTAAAAATCACTAACTTTTTAAATTTAGTTTAAAGAGTGAGTTTCATCATGTGAAATTATATACCAAAGCTGCTAATGATAACAAAGAAAAAAAATCAGGTGAGAGAATAACAATAAAGAGTGAAATTCTAATTCAAAATTTCACAATATACAACTCTAAAATATAGTTAAATAAGTTCAAATGAAATTACCTTACATGGTTGGACAAGTTTACTCCAAGAAGACATGGGCTACGAAATGAAAATCACAATCGAAGGCATGGGATACCCCGCTTTGAACTGTTGGCCAGAGAGGACACACATGTTTCAGAAACAACACAGGCTATTGTTGCCTTTGTCCTTGGTGATCCAAATAATGATATAGTGAGATCATGTTGCTAAGGACACAAAACACTTTGGCTTCAGGACACAAAATTCAATCTCAAGCTACATAAGAAACATCCTCTTTGTTGAGAAGCTTTCATAGCTGAGGAAGGAATTATAGAAGTATCTGAGGGACAAGGAACATCAGTGGTCTGATTCAGTACTGGACCCTGCATGCTGCAATACCTAGTGTCCAGCCAAGACAATAGTGACTGGGCTATCGTGGGGTATCTAACTGCTTTCTGACTAAATGTGAGCCTTCCTCCATCAAAGAAAATTCCATGCCTTGTAGTGTAACCTTAGTCTTAACTCCGTGGCTAGAGAGGTCACAGAATGTTCTGGTTGCTTTTGTCAAATTGACATAAACCTAAACATATCTGAGAAGAAAGAATAGTTGAGAAAATACCTCCATAAGATTAGCCTGTAGTCAAGTCTGTGGGGAATGTTCATGGTTAATGACTGATGTAGAAGTGCCCCACCCACTGTGAGCAGTCTATATCTGAGCAGATGGTCCTAGGGTGTGTAAGAAAGTAGGCTTAGCAAGCTATTAGAAGCAAGCCAGAAAGTAGCATTCCCACACAGCTTTTGCTTCAGTTCCTGTCTCTGAGTTCTTGCCTTGAGTGCCTTCTCTGACCTTCATCAGTGAGGAAGTATTAGCTAGAAGTACAAAATGAAATAAATCCTTTCTCATCCACATCACTTTTGGTCATGATGTTTTATCATAGCAATAGAAACCCTAACTAACACAGAGTTCCATTGTTATTTTGCCATCCAATTGTCTTCTCAATATTTACGTTTATATCCATAGATCAGTGATGCTCTCAGACATGGTCAGGCAAGCTTCCTTTTGTAGTGTATAGAAGTCAGTCTTTGACAAACCCTTGGCCAGACTCACTAGAGGGCACAGGGATAGCATCCAAATCAACAAAATCAGAAATGAAAAGGGAGACATAACAACAGATCCTGAGGAAATTCAAAACACCATCAGATCCTTCTACAAAAGGTTATATTCAAAAAAACTGAAAAATCTGGATGAAATGGATAACTTTCTAGACAGATACCAAGTTCCAA